>JAHVYC010000229.1:0-36091 GCA_020623665.1 Calonectria multiphialidica
GAGCCAACAGGAACGGAGTTGGAGGGAACACCACCGTAGGGAACAGACTGGGTCTCGCCGGAAGAAGGAGAGGTGGTGGTGCCAACGACAGGAACGGAGGCAGTACCAGAGCCAACGGGGACAGACTCGGTAGAGGACTCCTCGCAGTCGGTCTCAGTAGTCGACTCACCAGAGCTGGGAGCAGTGGTGGTGCCGGCAACGGGAACAGTTAGAGATCCAGAGCCAACGGGAACAGACTTGGAGTTGCTGGGGACACCTCCGTAAGGGACAGACTGAGTCTCGCCAGAAGAGGGAGAGGTGGTAGTGCCAGAGCCAACAGGGACCGACTTGGAGTTGCTGGGGACGCCACCAGTAGGAACAGAGTGGGTGGACTGGCCGTTGTAGGGAACGGACTCAGTGGAAGACTCCTCGCAGTCAGTCTCGGTGGTGGACTCGCCGGAGCTGGGGGCGGTGGTGGTGCCGGCAACGGGGACGGTCACGGAGCCAGAGCCAACGGGGACAGACTTAGAGTTGCTAGGGACGCCGCCGTAGGGGACAGACTGGGTCTCGCCAGAAGAGGGAGAAGTGGTAGTGCCAGAGCCAACAGGAACGGACTTGGAGTTGCTGGGAACACCACCGTGGGGAACAGACTGAGTCTCGCCAGATGAGGGAGAAGTGGTGGTGGCGGAGCCAACAGGAACAGACTCGGTAGAGGACTCATCGCAGTCGGTCTCAGTCTCAGCAGTCGAGACGCCAGCGGCGGGTGTGGTGGTGGTGGGAGCAGCGGTGGTGGAGGAGCCGGTGCAGGAGTAGCAAGACTTGTCGTAGAAAGTGAGGCTGCACTCCTTCTCGATGTCAATGACAATCGAGACGGTCTCGCTGTACAGAGTACACTCCTTGCTTGAGGTGTCGTAGGAGAAGGAACCGCACTCAGAGACGGAGTGGGCGTGCTCGGCACAGACCTCGACGGTCTCCTTCACAGCGACGCTAATGGTCTCACAGTCATTGGCAGTGCCCTGGACGGCACACTTGCAGTCGCTGGGAGTGGACGAGAGCAGGCTGCAGCTCGAGCTGGAGGGGGCTTCGTAAGTGGCAGAGGCCACGCCGGCGGCAACGGCGCCGAGGAGGAAGGTGCTCTTCATCGTGATGAAGGCGAAACGAATGTCGTAAGTAGAACGAATGTACTGAGGTCGGTGACTCGGGTGTTGTGGTTAACGATAGTGTGCTCCGTAAAACGGAGAGAATTATATAAAGAGACAAGCGAAGGAAAAAAGAAAGAAACTGTTTGACCAGAATGAAGAGGATGGGGAGACAGTTGAGATGTCCAGTTCGTTGGTCTTTAAATGGACACGAGCTGCAGCTGCACCCGCACAACCGACTCATGCACGGGCTGGGATGGAGCCGGTCATTCATCTCTGGAGCTTGGGTCATTGCGAGAGAGCGTATGGCCAGGGTGCTGTGCCTGCTCGGAACAGCCATGGAAGCCAGGAAACACAGGGGACAGGGCTACCGTGGACGAACAAGGATGGAAGTGGAAATAGCAGCTTGTCTAAACCAGATCGGGAAGATACGAGGCCACGACTTGTGGTGGGCCAAGACGCTCTGGCAACGGGTTTGTGGGAACCAGAGTTGAAGTTGGAGTTGACTGCCAAAGACAGAGGAAGAAGCAACGAGGCCGTTG
Source organism: Calonectria multiphialidica (assembly GCA_020623665.1). NCBI lineage: Eukaryota > Fungi > Ascomycota > Sordariomycetes > Hypocreales > Nectriaceae > Calonectria > Calonectria multiphialidica. The sequence goes on from JAHVYC010000229.1 coordinate 1,661, forward strand.
TGCACATTTCGGGTGGGGCTGTATAATTCGGCGCCCCTCCGCTCGGCGGCACCCTGCGCTAGCGCACCAATTGCTCGCGTCTGTGCCTGGACGTGGATCATCCCAGCCTGAAACCCCTGAACCGGGCCCTGCTAGTATGCGCCCGTAAACCCTTCTGGGCCGCCAGACAGGGCACCCACTGCGGCAGGTTCCCTCCAGGGCACTCCGGCGGGGGCGGGGTGGCACAGTGGTGGACAGAAACGCTACCTGCAACCCATCGGGAGGCGCTGCGGGAGCCCCTTAGGAGGCGTCGGCCGGCGCCCGATGACGGCCGTCTCGCGGTCGGCGAGGCGTTTGCTAGAAGGGCAAGACGCACTAGAAGATGTCAATGAGCATGATGTAATATGCATGGAGGAATCGCATCCTATGACATCAATCAGCACCACGGAGCACTGTCCGTCAGAGGTTCCCATTCCTCCGGGCCGGGATGCCATGGCCGGTAATCAATCATGTCAGTTATACAGCTTTTTTTTTGGTCATTGTTAAAATTGCTCTTATAGACAAGCCGGGGGTATCGGTGTCGGTGTGCATGGCCAGCCAGTCGTCAATTGATGCGGCCGCTGCTGGCTCGCTCTCGTATACAGGACATGTGCGTGCTGGTGGTCGGATGCTCAGTGCCTGCGCGCGCACCTCACTCACTCATTTGCCCTGACCGGACGAACTACCCCTGCACCATGCCCTAACAGAGGGACATGGTTATTTTTAGGGTAGCGCGTTTTTCTCCGAATTTTTTGGTGACGATGTGCACGATCGCGCCTTGCTAGCCCGTCCTCTGGCAAGCCAAAACGCCTCGTTTTTGCCAATTCACCAAAGACGATCACCACAACGGGGATGCAAGCGCCAAAACTCCTGTCGATCATGCCCATCACCAGCATAGACTGCTCGCGGTTCCCCATTCGGATCGTCGTCTTCCAAGATTCCTCTCCGCGTAGCTCGAGGGCCGGCATCAATCAGCGTTCAGCATCCCAGAGACCAATCTTGGCACCGAAAGGATCTCCCTTCCAGCCTCTCCACCCTCCGCGTTGTTTGTTGCTCTGTGGATGCAGCGGCGCCGTGTTGGTCTGACGGTTGATTATCTGCTCCGTTGTGATTCTATTTTTTTTTTCTTTTCCAATGTTACTGATTCATGCCTTGCCCTTGTGTTGTCGCCAACGGTTTCTGCAGCCATAATCCTACACGCCGGTTCGAGCCCACATGGCGACCCAATGCCAATCGTCTACCCACGTCAATGCATTTGATGTGTATTTGTCTACAATATCAAGAATTTTATCGTGTTTGCTTGTGGGCTCCAAGTTCCAACCCATCAGCCCTCCAATTCCAGCACCCCTGTGACAAACCCAGTCACACCTTCACACGCCAAAGGTAGTAAGTGTGAGTTAGCCGTTCCACCTACGACTCAGAAGCCAGACGCCACACCAAAAGAACCTCGCTCGCCAACCGCAACTTTCCACTCTATCTAGCTACCCACATGAGACAGACTAAAGAATTCACAGCGACCGTAGTGCACACACCGGAAACAGGGGCATCGCCGGCAGTCAGCGCGATTCAAACTCGAGCCGGCTTCCGCAAAAGGATCAGTCAGCATCCTATCGTAAGACTGCTTTGCCGGCAGCCGAGCGCCCGCGCGGGTGGTCCCCATGGCACACACACGGCAGGTCTTGCATTATTTTCAGCAGTACTGCACGGTTCTCGCGCACAAGATAACCGGGGCGCTCATGAATAAGCCGCACAGGATTGCAATGCTGATGCTGAATCGTGCGGGCTCTCTGGAAGTGTCGGCACAATACGAAGTTAGTAATTGCTTTTGTCAGCCAACACGAACCGGCAAGCCACCGAGCCTTGCAAGGCCAGCCACCATCTACACCAGACATTGACAGCGGGAACACAGCCAGATAGCCGACGTTTTGTCTTCTGCAGCCCTGGCTGTCAACGCCTCGAGTATACAGCCACCTGTAATTGGCCACCCGAATGGCCCTCATCCCATCTCGTCCCGTCCTATCCTTGCCCACGCGGCCAACGAGGATCCCCCGCTGCACGGCAGGGCCCCCTTGCAGCGCCCTCGCAGCGCCCTCTCTCTCCAATGCCACGCTGCGGGCCGACCTCTGCGTGCAAGCAATAAAGCAACGGCCCAATAGGCCGCTGTAGAATGCACCAGAAGATTTCCCTCAGCGGCTCACTCGGGCAGATGAGCACGAGGGGAGGAAGAGGTGCGTCTCGGATGCAGCGGATACCAGAGATGCATGCATGCATGCCACACTCTCCTCAGCCGTGCAGCTGCTGCAGACAAAGAATCATTAGCACGGATCGGCGCGTATGAAACAAGTGCCCCATCGTGATGTCAGATTGGCTTGATCGTCAGCCCCACGGTGACGCTCCCTCTGTCTGCCCAAGGCCGCCTCTACTTTGCGCCTCCCGCGACGCCTCCCTTTTTTTCTGTGGGCAATGGCAGAGGAGAGGGGACAGAATACTGGATCTTCCCCGCCGCCCCCTTTGATTTTTCGCTATTCCCATGACTTAGTTCCCGGTTGACTCCAGTGTCAAATTTCTCTCTCCCTTGCCACCGTCGCGCCGCCTCGATTAGCGCTACGCCGCCGACAGTGGTGGCTCGATACCCGTGCCCGAGCGCAGTGATTACGACAACGACGGAGTGTAGAGTGCCATTTTGACAACCTGCGAACCCTCTGCCGTCCATCATCGCGGCATCGTCTGGGCCGCCAATTTACTTTTACTTTTGGCCCAAATCGATGCTCCGCCAACCCTTGGCCCGCCCGGTCTGGGTCGTCGAGCCACCAACGTATGCTGGCTGCTGTGGGACCGGGTATGTCCCTGTAGAAGCAGCTCTTGACTTGGCAGCACGAAGTTGGCCAATCTACAACGTTCCGATTTTCAGGGTTCCCGTGCCTTGCGAACCTGGCCAAACAAAACAGCCGGCCAAGGAAGCATAGAGAAGGAAGCTCTGGCCTTGCCTGGTCTAGGCTCGTCACCCTTGCAAGGCTCTGCTGAAAACAGCCCATTCCAGATACGAGGCATCCTCTTTTTAGCCTTTTGGCTCTCTGTTTGTACATACGCCTCTCCGCATTCTACAACTCAGGGGAACAAAACACGGTTCAAGAATCAACGGCCTATTGGGCAGGAATATAAAAAAAAAAAAATAAATAAAAAATCAATGTGCTGAAATCCGTATCCCGGCCACCAGCTAAAGCCTCAACAGGGGAAAAGAAACAGTCGGTCAATCCATGACCCAAGTCAGCAAGCGAACGCTCAGGACTCCAAACATCGCCACACAGGGTGCACACGAGCCGTGCGTTTGTTCTAGTCTCGCTTCTCCAGCCCAAAACTAAACAGTCCAGGGCCATCAACCTGTGGACTGTGGACTGGCTCCCTCGTTGGTCTCGTGGGCACAGCGCCCCAGCCTGTGCCTGAAAACAGATAATATTTTCCCGAGAGTCCTCGCCGTCCTACAAGGGTTGCAAGTTGAGTTCTGACCAAAAAGTCTTCCCTAATCATGGGCCCTGTCCCGAAATGGGCCGACCTGCGCAATTGGGTTACATGGTGCAAGGGGTAACACCCAGTTTACTTGACCAGATATTAGCTTCGGCCAGTACCTGATTTGCATCAAATGATCAGGCTGATTGGATCCAATTTTTTATTTATGCATGGAATTGTCCATGCATAAATAATATGTACTCATATCGCGGACATTGTCAATCCTACAATTGAGATAGTCACGGTGACCGTTGAAAAAAGCAATGCGACAGAATGACGCGTTCGCTTATATCCTAAGCGGCAGTCAAGTGTTTGCGAGCTAGTTGCTTGCTTTTGGTCATTTCTCATCATACGGCGGGAATGTTCAAATGGTTTTTTTTTCTTGTTCTTTCTTCTTCTCTTGTACCAAATCACATGTTGATGTCGCTGCGTGCGTGCACTCAACCACGACGCCAACTACTATCTCGTTTCAACCAGTATGAATACATAATACGCTAATAAAAGTACAAGATTCCTACTTCTAAAACATGAAACAAAACAAGAACTATAATCATACGACCGCCATTTCCCTCAGTTTCTCAAGACATACCGAAATCTCGGCTTCCCCGCTTCCATATCCACAATAGCCTGGTTGGCTTCAATCATGGGTCGCATCTCAACCCACGGCACAATATGCTTGTCTGCCGCTAACTGGAAAAGCTCCTCAATCTCCTTGGGACTGCCGATGAGAGACCCGGCAAGTCGCTTTCGCTGCGGCACCAGAGCCCACGCACTCAAGGGGATCGGCTCCTCTGGGATGCCCACCTGCACCAGTGTGCCGTCCAGCGAAAGGAGTTCGAAATAGTCGTGCAAGGGCATCTGCAGATCAAAATATTAGCGCATCGCCTATATAATTCCCCCCAACCACCGCAGTCTAGGGATATAAATAATGCCACGACAGCTACATATGAATGCACAACACACGAGGGTAATGCCTGGGCGGCTGACGCGGAGAGGCGGGCTGGAAATTGCTATACGAAGTTTGTTGGGGTGGGCCGAACAAGACTGACGCGCCTTGACGTAGTCCAACGGTGAGTAAGGAGACGGAAAGGTCGGCAGCACACCCGCACGCCACCGTTAGCAGGAGTCTCAGCGGAACTAGTTGCAGCAATTGCCAACGGTGCTGCATTAGGAATGTGTGCAACGTTGCACCACTCAGCCAGCGCCTTTGATGCGGGGGCATGACCAACATCTCATCTCTGATGGATCACACGGGGAGGGTTATCGCAGCATTTTGAGTTTCCAACGTACCTTTGGTGACGACGCAGTGCAAATTATTAGATCCAGAGAGTTTGCATTCTTTTTGATCCAGCCCTCGTCGTCTTCTGTCGCAATGTACTCGTCGGCTCCCAGCGCCAACGACTCGTCTCTCTTGCACGCCCTCCGCGAGATGCCCACCACCTTGTCAGCTCCCATGGCTTTGGCTATGAGCACTGCAAAGTGCCCGAGACCGCCGACGCCGACGACGCCGACCCGCTTGCCCGGTCCGGCGCCGAAAACCTTGAGCGGGGAGTAGACAGTGACGCCCCCGCACAGCATCGGCGCCGCGTGTTCTGAGGCCAGGCCATCGGGGATCTTGACAACGAAGCGTGACGGGCTCCGGTGGTACAAAGCATACCCACCGTATGCCTTTCCACCAGTGCGGTAGGTAGTGTTGTAAGTCAGGTGCATCTCCTTGCAGTAGTTTTCTTGATCGTTTTCGCATGCCTCGCAGGGCCCGTCGCGGCATCGGCACGAGTCCGTCTGAGCTCCGACTCCTACCCGGTCCCCGACTTGGATATCTCCCTCAGACTCGGAGCCCACCCGGACAGCGATGCCAACAATTTCATGCCCGACCACGCAAGGGAAATCGGTCGGGCCCTAATAATTGTCAGCCATATTGTGCTGGAGCTCTTCTGAGAAGAACATGGACAGTTATAGTCCAACTTACCCATCCCGCTCGAAGGGTGTGAATGTCTGAGCCGCAAATGCCCGAGTGGGTGATCTTTATATCAATGTCTGTCTCTTCCCAGGGCTTGGGTTCATATTGCTTCCAGATCATATTCCCCTCGGCTGCTGAAGGATTCTCGCCCATCCATCCTTCAAAGACATAGTCTGTGTCTGAGCACATAGCTGTGCGAGCTAGATGATACAAATGTTTTGTTGTCGTGCAGGCGTGCTTGTATATGTCTTGGCCTTGGACTGACAAGCAGTTATAAACCACTGGCCTCAGGAGGGATTCTACTCGGTTTATATCATATCGATATGACATCCACGTTCTATTATTTTATCTTGAGCAGGCCACCAGTTTCATGACAAACGATGGACCCCTTTCCATGTCACTGGGCTTACACTTTGCAATTGACAAGGCCCAACCGGCAACGTCCCGCTGTTCCGGTCACGATACTAAAGCACCTCCTTCAAGCCTCAATCTCCACGTGTCGTTATTCTCAATATACTATTCATTTATCCTTCAGCTTGAGAACACGCCATGTGGGACCACCTCCCGGGAGCAGAACAGATGGGCCCCACCCGTACAGACACCACCAAGGTGAGGTAACGCCAAGTTTCTAATCTTCTCGGTGAGCCCGTGGGGGTCCCATGAGTTGTCGGCTGTCATGTCAGCCGTTTGACATCAGTATTGTGTGGCAGCCTTGCAACACTCGCCTACGACTCTCGCATGCTTCTGGAACGTGGTTTAAGGCGGCTGGTAGGATGCGAACAGAGTGTGGCAATGGATTGTCTTGCCTTGATCGGTTTGGTTCTTATAATTCGGATTGACAAAATGACTTTCGAGCTTCCCTTGGCATGATAGATACCAAATCAAAATCTCGCGTAGGTTTATTGAAAGGCAAGTTGAGGAATGCTGTGCCTCTTGGGCTCATTTGATACGTGCATGCTCCATCAATCAATGAAATAAATAAAAAATCAGCAAATAAAATATCTCGTGTATTTCTTGTCTGGGCTAAAACCTATACACTGAGCAGATGAGGTGGGTGCATCTCTCAATCCAGGTCAAGGTCAGAATAAAGCGGGCCATGGTGAGACAACTTCGGTAGTACACCGAGGTGGGTGAATAACTGGGACGCAACCACCCAGACAATATTAGAATCAGTCGATCCGTGCATCACCTTGTAGAAATATCCCGTGATTTATGAGTTATCTGCAGCGCCTCACCGACGCGTTCAGGAAACCTGCACAGGAGGAGTCGGGCGACTGTGGGTCCAACTCCCCCCTTATCAGACCCAATACATGCGCAAAACAAACTGGGCCGAATAAGATGCTGATGCTGAAGATAAAGCGTATTTTTATGAAATATTGGCTTTTTTTCGGCGTAGACACTGACAAAGTGTAGCAGCATTATATCCATGATGGAGAGTTTTTTATCGTTATTGAGAATGGTTCAGTACTTAGTAACTGAAATTGCGAAACCCAAAGAAATGAAGAGTGTTTTCACGTACCCTACAGCTTCAAGCCCCTGATATTTTAAGTCTTTAATATTTGTTAAATATGAATATAGAATGAAATCATTGCATGCATGTGTAAAAGAAGAACAGCGACCAAAAAAAAAAGAGTATAGGGTATTCGATCATCGTAGACTCCACCCTGGTCAAGCGCGTTACATAATACACACCAAAAAAAAACATCGATTTACTCTCTATCATTGGCCAAAAGTGACGTCACGGACAAGGATGGGGTCTTACGGCAGTTAAAGGGGGGGGGATGAAACTCAAGTGACACGTGATCCAGTTCTGTCCGCCGCTTTTACGCGGGGGGCCTCATGTCCCCCCAAAATCCATTTCCTCAAGGGCAAATCCGTCCACCAATGTCTCTCAGCTAACCTCTGGCAGCTAGATCTTTCCCTGGTGAAAATGCTCACTGTGATATATTCTTAATTAGCCTAATTATTTCAAAAAGTTACGCAATCCGACGGCATCGCGCAATATTACATGAGAGAAGAGCCCCGACCAAATCTCCAGACGATTTCGTGTGCGTGTTCAAGTTAGAGTGCACAATAAATTCAGTTGATACATAAAGTTTCTCTTTTCCAATTTTAAATAAGCCCAGTATTCATTTTAGAACAGAAATACTATTCATACATCCCAATTTACTTATGTCATTCACAACTTTATATCACAACCTAATCAAGCATAAAAGTTTCCCTCCCTCCTTTGAGGAAAGGAGCAGCTCAGCATGGCAGCAACACCTGGGAGTAAGTCAAACCTATGGATTTTCAAATCTTGTGGCACGATTTCCCTCGTGCCAGTAGTCAACTTTAAAGCTTAAAGGCAATAAAAGATAAAATCTTTGGTAGAAATGATAAATACCGCGGCAGCCAGACTTTGCGAATTTCAATGCCCACAACAAAAAAAACAACATACACCCACACATCCGGGCGCACACACAACAGCGACACGCACAACAAAAACAACAACAACAACAACACATATGGCGATCACGATGCCTAAAACAGATTAATGATTAATATGTCTGATAAAAAAAGGAAAAAAAAAAGCAAAACCTACCGTTCGAACGCTGCTTTATCTACAAAGGCAATGCTCCCAGGGTCCGAATCCGCACAGCGATATGTGCACAGCTATTTATGTTAGATCCGAACAAATAATATTCTAAATTTACTCACGAGTATACAAGCGACCGAGATTAAACCCAATACATCGGATCAAGCGCAATCCCAGGACCTCGATGATCAAATACTTCGAGAAAGTAACAAAGGAAGGTAGAAATGCAAACTACCGGTAGTACCAAAGTAGATTCACAAACAAAATCATTATTGAATCCAAAAAACCTCTAAAATACGACGAGGGTGGTTAGATTATGAGCATTGATCATTGCATAGGCATATGTAATGAATTTCCCTGACTCATGGAGAACTTCCGACAAAGAATTGCAGTACCTTTCCGAAGAATAACACTTGCCCCTAGGCATTATGGAGACTTATTCATATCTCACTGATCTTATGGGGAAGTATAGTTCGAGCCGCATTTCTAGGGAAGCACTTAATAGGCCAATGGAAGAGGTTTGACATGCTCCTAGGGGACCATCTAAACCCTTTGCAACTGGATACTTCAGGCAAGCCTTCCCATTGCATCCTTTCCCAATTTAATTAGCAATCAATATAACTTCAAAAACAGAAAACCAAGAATTCTTGCTCGATCCTATGCTACAAAGTAATCAAAAGGCAACTATAAGTATTACCTATAAAAACCCCCTCTAACATTATCCTCAAAAAGGTCCGCCTAAGTATTTGGATTTCCTTCCTGGTTCTGCCCCAGGGGCTGTCATGACCCTCACGGGCGTTATGAAGAACTTTTAAGGCTTGGTCAAATGCCGAGCCACTCTGGGTCTACGCGAGGCGAGTTTCACACTGGATCATATATTAATCGTTCTGGGATATTTAACAATTACCGCATAGGCTTGATTCTTCCTAGGCGCCGTGTACATCGTTTCTACCTGGTATCCCAGACACGAACTCCGACAACGGTTGGCTCTCTTCTACACGGCCTCCGTGACGGTCTATCCATCATCTTTGAGGTCCGTAGAGCTTTCATCTTCTCGTTGCGGTCAGCATGACATCTGGGTAGGGGCGTTGATCGCACACAGTGCTGCAATTCACAGTTTCCTTCTCACCGGAGAAGTTGCCCTCTATAAAAGATGGTAAATTGAATGCTAGCTAGTGAGTGATAACCGCCGAAAGAGTGCTATTTCTGCTGGCAGCATGGACCAACTTTTTGACTTTAACGTAGTTTGGGGAACAGTTGAGGCGTACGACAGACCATCAGCATCGACTAGGCAGGTGTTACAGGGCGAGGCCGTGCACGCGGAACACGAAAGGTTGTGGTTGGTAGCTTGTTACTGGGGCGTGTGGTGCGAGGGGCCCCCGTGCATCATCACTAACGGACTACGCGTTTTAGCGCCCGTTCTGCGACAGCTGGGCAACTCCCTGCACGCGCCTAAACAACCACTACCGAACCGAATCGTGAACTAGACGTGCAGGGAAAAAAACCCAAAAGAGGACAGAGGGAATCTGTATTTTGAAATGGCGCATTGTTTATTTCTTGGCCATGTGACAACATTTGTCTGTCTATTTGCATGCAGCGCGGCTTTATGGAAACTGGAATGGCGGGAGTGCTGTGACCATCACACACAGGTAATGGAGGGCACGAATTGTCCACTACGTTTACTGACGACCTATTCCGCAGACTAGGAGCTAGGTTTGGATAGATCATCTCGTGGCTTGGGCACCGCCGTCTCGGGATTCAAATGGAGGTATCGCTGCTTGACGGTGCATGTTTCTTCAACTAATCTGGTCTTTTTAGTTGCGCATCTGACGAAAGGGCTGGTGGCGGTGATGCTAGATATGTTGCGCTAACTGCTAGCATTGCTCCGATACTAATTTCAGAGCCATTTTTTGGGGGACGGGCCGGTCAAAGGATGGCGCCAAGCTCCAGTGGCTTATCGCCATTGATTCGGATGAGCACCCGCAGTCTGTGCGTGACTCCCGTCAGGCGTGGCTATTGCTGACGAGCTAGCAGACTGAGTTACCATCTATCGACTTTGATGTTTAACAATGAGCCAGGACCCCCCCTGCGTTCACCACTTACATATTCTTTTTCTGAATCAACTACCCTTGCTCTCACCATTTATTTCTGGACTGATTTGTCTTTTACCATACCGCCCACTGCTGGCGAGGTTGCCCAGAGGTTGCGCAAAGTCACGCCTCCTGCGCAATGTACGACTTTGTATTCATTGACGGTGTTGTGGTTATCGCCGGCCCCCCAGGCTACAAAGTCAACTTGGCCCACCCAACTCAACGGCATAATGTTATCGCATACATCTTGTTTGCTATCAGCGTCCCGCTTTCGGCATTATGTCTGGCGCAGTTCGTCTATGTTAAATTGCGAATACTACGCAAGGTCGATGCTCAATTCAGTAGGACACAACCCTCGCCACTCTTCTAAACCCGCGCTCAAATATTTTCAGTATGTCTTGTGTTGGGCTGGTTGAGCTCCATAGTTATAGCCATCATACAAGTTAGTGCGTCTTCACAAAACAACGCTCTAACCGCAGCCTATACTTATAGGATTTAGGAGGCTATGCAACAAAAGTGAGTGGGGTCCATATTTGGGAGATGCCAGTATCTCGAGCTATACACGGGGCCAAGGTATGATTAAACTCTCCTTACATTCACTAATCGTGTGTATCCAAACTGACACGCCATGAAGATGCTTGTAGTTGTTACTGCTTTGAACGCCTTCACGACTGGGCTTTGCAAGACATCACTAGGGCTGTCTTATTACCATATATCCCCAAAGATTTGGTGGAAATGGGCCAATTTCGCATCCATATTTCTCATGGCCAGCTACAACATAGCTATTTTCCTTTTGATTCTTGTTGGCTGCCGGCCCATTGAGAAGAACTGGATTCCATCTATACCAGGAGTTTGTATCGACCAGCCGGCTCTTTATATTGCGAGGGCCGCTCTAGGAGTATTATCTGACTTGGTGCTCCTTATTCTACCTGTCCCCATGATTGTTAAGCTTCAGGTTCCAACTCGGCAGAAAATTGCTGTCGTCTTTTTCTTTGCCATCGGTGCCACGTGAGTGCCTTCCCTCGGATTCCTTAAGCTCCCAACCCCATTTAACACTTCTACCAGGACCCTTGTCACTGCAGCTCTACGGGTAATCACTCTGAAGCCCACCCTTCATAGTCTCGATCTCAGCTGGGAATATTCAAGTACAGGTTTGATCACGTGCGTTCCATACGGACAACCTTCTTTTTATCCCGCTAATTCAGTATATCAATCAGCCTTTCAGAATCGCAACTTATTGTCATATGTGCGGCGCTTCCCACAATGAAGCAATTCTTTGCACGAATTACTCCTAGCTTTATTGGTGAAAGGAGCTCATCGGCGAAGAGCTTTGAGTCGAGTGGACGCAGAAATGAAGTCATATTGCACTCTATGAAGACTATCGGAGGTGTTGTCCACCGAGATAAGGTGGATGAGTTTGGTTTCATAGTTGATGATGATGATTCCTACCTCACAGCGGCACTAGAACAGGATGATGCCCTCAGTGACCACACAGAACAAGGATCATGCATATACAACACCACGTGGCTGGAAGTTATATGCGATGAATCATTTAATAAAGAGTTTATCTAAATGTCATCTAATGGTCGAATGTTATGTGGTTCGTTTGAATCGCTTAGATCCATCCGATGTGCCAGATTGACCCAAACATCATGAGACGGTTTACTCAACAGGTAGTTGGAAGTACATGATCCTCGGTACGTATCAAGATGTATAAAACTTTGCCTCCCTTGAAGAAAGGAGCGGCTTAGCAAGGTAGCAACCCCTAGGAGCAGGCCAAATCTGTAGACTTTCAAATCCTATGGCACGATTGCCCTCGCGCCAGCAGTCAACTTCGAAGCCTAAAGGCAATGCAAGATAAAAAGCTTAATGGAAATGATAAAAATATAGTTACTAGCTAGAATTTGCGCATTTAATACAGGCGCCAAAAAAAGGCCAATCACAATAAAAATGAGAATAGCAATAATATATATAGCAATCACAATATTATACGAATGCTGTATTATATACAAGGGTGATACTATCCTAGAATCAGAGTCCGCACGTCGCTATGTGCACAGAAATATCCAGGTCAATGACGTCTGGTATTGTATTAATGATGGTTAAGCATTGCTAATGCCAAAGTGAAATCAGATGAACTTTCTTATGAAAAAAGGAGATTATATATCCGAAAAACCGAATCGTACTTCAGTGGTATTTTGATTGAACCACTCATCATATTCTTGTAGATCTATCAGGGTCTAGTATACAATAATAACTTGCGATGGTCGTGTATTATTTGAAGAGAAAGGTTAACGGAAAGTTGCTTGTCTCTTCATAGATCTTAAGGGTCTGTCTTTCCTATATAGTTAGAGCGGAGATACCGAAACAGAATATCAACGCGAGTACGAGTCTTGAGTGATCTGATGAGTTGTCTGTTGCACAGATTACTCAAGCTCGTATCTGTTGTGAAATTTGTACCACAGCTTCTACATATACGAAGGTGGTGGCACGTGGATCCTTCCAACTGTATTGGATGAGTGATACGGTAGGGTTAGAACATTAGGGTCTCAATGATATGTAGTAGGAAGGTTGATGTTCTATTATCTATCTACCCCAGTAGAGGGCTTATGTAGGTCTTCCTAGGGTGCCTAAGGCACGCACTCTTAGAGGCTCTGTGCGTGTTGGCCCCATTTCCGTATCAATGAGCTTGACCTTATCTATCTCACACAGGTTGTCTGGACGTAATTGGGGTCCGAATTGCGTGTTAAGATGAGTTTTATTGTCCTTGGTGAATTGGATGCTATTGACCTGGATCTTTCTGTGCACATAGCGATATACAGATTCTGATTCTGGAGGGGCATCACCCTTATATATAATCCAGCTTTCATATAATATTATAATTGCTATATATATTATTGCTATTCTCATTTTTATTGTGATTGGCCTTTTTTTGGCGATTGCATTAAATGCGAAAATTCTAGCTAGTAACTATATTTTTATCATTTCCATTAAGCTTTTCATCTTGTATTGCCTTTAGGCTTTAAAGTTAACTGCTGACGCGAGGGCAATCGTGCCATAGGATTTGAAAGTCTACATGTTTGCCCTGCTCCTAGGGGTTGCTACCTTGCTAAGCCGCTCCTTTCTTCAAGGGAGGCAAAGTTTTATACATCTTGAAAGAAGATTATGAAATTCAGGTGAGAATACTGTTTCTGTAACACCATAGAAGTCCTCTTAGACCCAACTATTCACTTTTCAGTGACGACAGAGGACACTGACCGGCACATTTATTCATCATCAAAGAGAACATTCATCACAAATGAGAGGTTATAGGTAAAAGAGTCCAAACATGAGAATACAAGTATATATTTAAATTGGCTGAATGGAACTAGAAGTTGAGAAGTGACTCAAAAAGGCATGCCATTGATTTGCCTAAAATCCCTATCCGGTGGAAGTGTAATAGATGCCTTTCCCTTTTCATTAAACCGTTTCTTTTTGGTCGTGATACTGGATTTATAAGCTTGAAAAAACCTTCGAATGGAGAACATGCGCGACTTTGAGTCACCATCTTCAACACATCGCCAACCCCAGGCAGACCCTTGGAGAACCTTGCGCACTATAGGCAAAGATAAACCCCCTGTAGTTTGTTCTCAATAGCAACAAGAGGATAGATCATTGGGATAGCGCAGATCTCTCGTCGCTACTGGCCAATTAGTAGCCGTAGCTCTTAATGCACTTATCATAGCTCCAGGTCTGGCCACTGGGGCAAGCACAGGCCTTGGACTTTTGGTTGTAGACCATGCCCTTCTTGGTGCAGATGCAGGTCTTGGACTTGGAATCATAGTTAGAGTCCTTGCCGCAGACGGGTTGACAGCCGTAAGAAGACCACTCCTGGCCAGTAGGGCAAGTACAAGTCTTGGATTTGGAGTCATACACCTGGTCTTTCTTAGTACAGATACAAGTCTTGGACTTGGAGTCGTATGCGGAGTCCTTGCCACACACAGGCTGGCAGCCATAGGAGGACCACTCCTGACCAGACGGGCAAGAGCAAGTCTTCGACTTAGCATCGTAAACCTGGCCTTTCTTGGAACAAACACAGGCCTTGGACTTCGCATCGTAGGTGGAGTCCTTGCCGCAGATGGGAGAGCACTGGCTGTAGTCCCATTGCTGGCCAGCAGGGCAAGAGCAAGTCTTTGACTTAGCATCGTAAATCTGGCCCTTCTTGGTGCAAACGCAAGTTTTGGACTTGGAGTCGTATGCAGAGTCCTTGCCACACACAGGCTGGCAGCCATAGGAGGACCACTCCTGGCCAGATGGGCAAGAACAGCTCTGGTACTTGGAATCGTAGATCATGCCTTGTTTGCTGCAAACACAGGCCTTCTTGTCTTTGTTGTACGTAGCATCTCTGCCACAGCTGGGTGGAGGCTGGTAATATTCGCGGGTCTCGAGGTCGTTGCTGGCAACCCCTGGGTTGGGGAGAGCAGTAACTGCGCCGAGAGCGACGGCCAGATTGAGAACCAAGTGCTTGAAAAGCATGGTGAAGGAGTTATTATACAAGCAAGGCTCGAAGGGGTGAAGTGTAAGATTGGAGTGGAGGGGATCTCTCTTCAAGAGTTGGAGTTGAGTGAATGGTGAGTTGGAGGGAGGGCTGGAGGAAGACGATGGGATATTATATAGACAAATCGGCTCGACTGACCTGCTTCGATGTTGATGAACGAAGCATCACCAGCTCCACAATGATGATTAGCGGGTTCCACTAAAGCACAGTTTATGTCTAGAAAGTGAACTAATAGTCTAGGTACGAATTTAGAAACTGGCTTCGGTCATATCCACTTCTCTGCGTAAGGCCAATCGGCGGACACCTAAAACGCCACGCCGAGTCTCGCCCTTTCCCCTGGACGCGGGCAATGCGGCCATCCAATAGTCTCGGTACTTGTAAAAGTGTCAGGAGAGTGAATGCGAATGTGTCTATCATCCAGGGAAACGTTAAAAGCAAATCGTGGTTAAGCCTCCAAATTCCAATACGAGCTGCAGTCATGCGACGCTAGGCCCTAACAAGGAGCCGTTGTTATTGCTTATTCTAGTCTAGCCTATACACGATCCGATAATGAGCCTAGTCTGTTCACTAGGCGTTTCGTCTGGTAGGCACTACCACTCGGATCTCGGGCGCGCGCCTAGAACAGAGGGCAAGACAGATATGTCACCCCATACTGGGATTGGGAAGCTGACCAGCGCCACGAGTTAAATTTACGGTGTGGCGTCCAAACCGCCAGCCGGCCTCTCGTTCAGGCGCGTAGCTAATTATCGCTAACCCCAGGACACGAGCCGGGCGCTTCTTTGTGAAGAGCGAGCCGTGACGCCTTGTAGACTCAGTAGAAGAAAAGGAGGGTGGTTTAGGTGGCAATTCCATCTACTTCAAGGGTCGAGGATGCTAAAAGAAACTAACCGAGGCTGAAATATGCGCAGAGCACGGATGCAATATGGCTGCACAGGCGGAGAGAGCGGAGCGGGAGCCACAGTTCAAGGCCTTCGTCGGTCAATCCACGGGCAGTTACAGTGGAGGAGTGCGCTTGTATGCAGGTCTAAGCTTGAGGGAGCGAGTGTGTCTGCGTGAATATCCGGAAGTCGAGGAGCGGCATCCGTGCCGTGTTGGGCGATCTCCCGAATGATCCAATCGCGGGCCGTCGGTGTGTTATTCTGACCTGATCCGTCCTCAGCTGGGCTTTCTGGGCGCTGCCACGTCGATCTTCGTACTCGCTGTTCTAGACCAAATAAGCCATGTCTTGCTCTGCGCGTAACGCACAACCCACATGTAAGCCCTACTACACTCAATTGCCGGACATCTTGCATGATAGGAAGCCTCTGTGGGGAAAGGACCTTGGCGGCCATAAGATTCGGGCATACTTCTATCACATGGCTTCACAGGTCATGCAGCCACTATTTGACCTGGGTTGTCAAGAGCAAATCTCTTTCTATGTCCTCTCGTATCATGAACCCCAAGTGTATGACACATCACCCCGTGGGTCAATACTTCCCGCGGCGGGAAGATCTGATTTGGGGTGACTTCTCGCTGCCCCTGTCTGACCCCAAGCTTGGGACGGTAACCTTGATTACCTCAATGCGACTCAATGCTTTGGCCACAAAGCTGACTTCCTCTACAACATCCCTATTATTCGACGGCCGAATAAGCGTTCATCAGGCTGTTCGAAATCAGTTCGACCTTGGGTAGGTCGCAACTGCAGGGACTCTTGCACGAAGATATGAGTGCATGGTATGTCAGATTCTTACTCCACTAGGTTGGCCATATTTACGGGAATGCAAGATCCAGAACACCGGTCAACTCAGCCCATTCGCGTTGTCGGTGCGATTCCTCTGCACCTACGTTCTGACTGATAGCTGTTCATGATGAGCACCGTACTCAACTTGTGTCTATGACATGGGACTAACCTGTACCACTTCGCCTGTTATTTCCAAGGTCTACCCTGTATTAGATATGATTAGTTACCTTTGAGCTCGAAAGACGGAAATACAAGAAGAAGACCAAGTTTCCATTCATGTTGGATTACTTTTACCTGAGAGGGCTTCATATCGCCAATGGCGTCAATGAAATTGAATTGGTATTACGTTCATCACGTGAAAGAAGTAGTAAACTATTGTCTCTAGCAGCTCCACATGTCTCCTGTCGCGGTGCTTGTCACTCCAAACAACCCTTCATGCCCTCATCTGGGCCCCCCAGTGATATATTATTTTGTCGAATCGCATGGCCGTCCTCGCGCACGAAAGAACCATCAGAAGCTTTTGTAAATCTTTCTTTGATCTTGACTATGTCAATTAAGAATTTATCCATGTCAAATTCAGCTGCGGCCATGTCCCAAACGTAGACCGCTTCACATTGCGGCATGCGGTAGGCCCGTCCAATTACCTGTTGCGACATCGTGCATCCTGTGGGGCTTGGATCATTTCATCATCTACTTCTCCGAAGCATCCAAGAGGAGTTTGAAATGCTCTAAACTGAGGAATGGGCCCCCATTCGGTAGGAGAGACGCTTGCCCTGCCCAATCTTGCCATGTATTGAAATCCAGCGTTCCAGTCAGCAGAAATGCATGGTGGTATTTCAGCGACCGAATAGCAGCGTACAGCTTTGAGCCCTCATTTTTTGCGTCATGGGATTCATCAACCACAAGAACAGAGATGTGCCGATTGACTTGCTCATATAAGCCGGAGTGTAAAGGTGCCGCAGGGGCCTTTGGCGGCGGTCCTGAAACTTGACCACACGCGTGCGCTCTTGCGAAGTACGTGTCGTATGATACTATGTCCTGGTATCTTTGACGAAGGAAGTGCTGACTGCAAATGACAATCTTAAACTTCAGCAGATCGTAGGGGTGCCAATCAGTCGAGTCAAGGATGATGCTCGCAGGGCGGGAGGTCTAAATTATGGGTCAGTAAATAAGCTTGAGTTGCCTCGGAGTGAAAGACTGTTAGCACTTACATCATGAAAATGTCGACGGATTTCCTCCTCCCACTGGAGCAAGCTGGCTGCTCGGCAAACAATGAGAATAAACCCCCCGCGTGGCCCCAGGCCTTTCTGGACCTCGAGTGCTGCTAAGATAGCCGTCAGACTTCTGCCAGAGCCGGCAGGTTCGGAGAGGAAACCCCCTCTGAAGTCGGAGCCTGCCAAGACTTCGAGCTTTCTCTTTCCAGTCAGCTGCCATGCCTTTAGTTCAGTTCGAAGGCCGAGCTCAGTGCTTGGCCTGTCTACAGCATCAACATCTTCCAAACATTTCTACAATAAAGTTTAGAAGTACTGAAACGAAACAATCAGGCACCAAGACTCACCAGATGGTTTTGGAATCGTTCACTTTGAATAAAGTTGACGATATTGATAGGAGCCCCGTCAATATAGACTGAGCTTTCCAAGTGAGGGACCTGCGAATCAGATGGGTTCCAAGGCTGGTTTGCGGCTTTTTGACCTTGGTTGTACAAATTATCTCGAGGTTTCTTCTCACGTTGCTCAGGAGAGTCCTGTTCAAGTTTCCTTTTCTGTTTCTCAGATGATATATTCGAGCTCCTGTCAAGCGTCATGTAGTATCCGCCGACGAAGTCCCCTGGCCTCCTAAGAATCATTCTTTTTTCAGCGTTTTCTGGATTGAAGTATGTTGCCCTGTATCTCTTGGACGATTCGAAGGCTTCTTCTACCTGTGAGAGCGCCTCTTCAAGACTCTTGAGTAAATCCATGCTGGATATTGAATGGTAATTCCAAGAGAAAACTAAATAAACATCTTGCAACAGTTAGAATGATTCTGAGCAATGAAGGAAGAAGAACCCTACCAATCGCGAGGCTGTGTCAAATGTGTACGCCTCCACACGAATGATTGAGGCCGGAAAGGTCAATAAAAGGCAGTAATAAGATTGGTAACGCACGCTAATGTTTCAGGAGAGTCAGCATGATGCGGGTGAGAGAGTTGAGTGAAGGCAAGAGGAATCATACAAGCGATGAGGTGCATTGGGTGCGATACCACACTAATGAGTAAGAGTGAAAATAACAACGAGAAACCGAAAAGAATGCTAGAGGAGCGCACTGTTTGAAAGAATTAGCATGCGAGCATGATGCTAGTGGGGTCAGAGGGTAAGAGCAGGAGTAAGCTAACCAAGGACTAGCGTTACGAAATCGCTATGAACTGGCCAGCAATGGTGAGCGCGGGAAAAGCAGAATGAGAAGCCGGCCGTGATTTCGAGAGGGCAAACTACGTTTTTGAAAAAGTCAGCATGATCCACACGAAAGAAGACAGTAAGGGTAGGGGATGCGCCGAACAGTGAGACAATTCGAGTGTGTAAGATTCCGCAAGAATCAGGCCGAATCGCGAGGGTGATGGATGGGAAGCTGGCGACGACGTTGGCGGAATAAAAGGTCGGCGTCGACAATAGACAATGCGATAATTACACCATGAGGGTGATCCTGGAGGTTGAAGATGATCCTGGGGTTGAGGACGATCCTGGGGTTGAGGACGATCCTGGGGGTTGAGGAAGAAGGATGGAGAGAAGTGATTGAACAAAGGGGAGGGCCCTTTTATTGTAAAAGAACTGGGCGGGTGTAATCTGAGTGGGGTTGAGTTGGTTCGTGAATCACACATCTACAACTTTACAGGAGGCAACCAAGCAGTTAACATAATATTCTAAGCGCTTCATGCACCAAACTTACGTATCAAGTGTGCTCACTTGATTTAAGCACCGGCATTGCAAACTCTACCAGACTGCACAAGATTTCGGCGCAAAATTCTGAACCTTCAACTTTCCAAGTCCCATCTTTCATTAGCCTCGTAGACAAATCTTTCTCATTATCCTTCAGGCCATCCACAGTACAGTAGCAAAGCATTCGTAAATGGAGTCATCTAAACTTGCCAGTCTCCCCACAGACATTCATGTCCTGCATTTGAGTCGCTTTTGCGACCAGCAGACCCTGGTGGCCCTCCGATGGCCCTCCGTAGCACATGCGTCAAATTGAGATACGATTGCTGTTGCAAGGCATTCCAAAATGTCAAAGTCAAAGAGAGGATGCGTTGTATCCTTCGATTTCTTAAGGCATTCAACGACAACAAGAAGGGTCCGGCACATTTGAGATGGACGCATTTGATCAAGTGATTCACTTAACTGTTCGAGATGTTCGTGGGATACGTTCGCGGCCATTCTGTGTTATTTTTCCACGTTTGACAAGTAGTCATCGTCCATGCACAGTGGGTGGCAATAGGTTCTGATCCAAAATCATGTACCATGCACAGCCCAATTGGGTTACCTGAGCAAAGCCGCGTTAGATATTAGGGAATAACTCTTCTACCATAACCCGTATTTTATAGTATACTATTTATTTACCTGTAAATTTATTTATATTTTGTTGTGGGAAATGGTCAACTCAGGCAATTACCTCGCTGCAGCCTAAGGCAGCAGCAGCCTTGCCGTGTTACATAACTGAGGGGACCTACAAAACCTCTGCAGCTCCCCTCCTTCTCTTAGCCCAGAAACGTCAATCAAGTTATATCAAGAAGATCATACATATACCGAGACCCCAAAGGGATCCCCGCACGGGGACCTTCCTGTGACTACGCAAGACTGGACCTAGCCAACCGACATGTATATTTATGAGAAAAATATAACGCTAAAAGTGGCAATATGAAACTTCGTCGTTTGAATACCAGCAGTTGGATCAGAACTCTTTGTGGAGTGTAATGGTGTGTCTCGATTCTCTGACACAGGGTCCAGGCTGTAAATGGAGGGGCGTGGGCGCTGACCGTCCCACCAGCTGTGACGCTGAGAAGAATGATGATGTTTCTGTCTTGGTTAGATTGATGGATGGTGTTGGATCGGTCCTCCACTGGCTTGATGGTGCCATTGTACTCGACAAATTGAGTCTTGACCACCATGTCCGATTTTACTCTGCGAGAAATTGCCTGCCCGATGACATCAAGAAACATGGCAGATGCTGATATCACCATGATCTTTGCTCGTGGGTAGCCGTCTTGGATACTTGAAATAGTACCCATGATACCAATCACTCTTGGAGGAAACATATTCTTGTCCTCCGCTTTGGCCACAAGATCAAGCCATTCTTTCGCAAAACTTTGGGTTGGCCCGTCCCAGGTTGCTGGTTGAAGCACGATGCGCCTCCTCAGGATCAGGACCTGCATCGACTGTTTCGTGTCCCACTTGGCTGTCATGTAACTCGAGTATTCTATCCAGGCTCTCCTCAGGCATCGGCTCCTCGATCGTTTCTTGTCTGGTGTTGGCAATACCCTGCTCGCCTGATACCTGTAGTCTGAACCTCCTGATGAAACTCTTGAACTCTGCCAACTGGGAGACCGAAAGATCGTCAACCAAGATATCTTGAGCAAGGTTCTTCTGCTGTCGGTATGCTTCCAGCGCGGCGGTCAACAACTTGGCGTATTTATTGGCGGTTGCGTCCTCTGTGCTTGCGCCCTGGAGTTTCGATCTAATGGGCTTTGATTTTCTCAGCAGAGGATTCCACCCGCGCTGCTGGGCTTTGGAAAAGAAAAACCTCAAACGACGTTTTGATGGACTGCGAGCTGCATACTTGACTATTGCTGGAGAGAGCAGCCTTTCCAGCCTTCATCAATTGGGAAATAAGTATCACGCTGCCCCGATCCTTGATCATGTCGACTGAGGTTTTCATTATTGCCAAACCCAGTAACCCGAGCAGATGCTTGGGACGCGTCAAGACCATCCGCACCATGAACTGTGGCCAAATGCGCCATCTTGCATCTTGCAGGGTTCCAAGACCTTTGTGGAGAATTAGCTCTATTAATCATTGCCCACAGAATAATGCAGATATACCTCAATCAAAATAGCCATCTCTCTGGTAGATTTGCCTCAAACTCATCGGACCGTCTCATAAGAAGCTCTACAGCTTTCTTCAGCTCCTGTTGACAGATGCTCATGCTGTTCTTCTGAGTAAGCATCGCGACTGCAGACGGGTTCCCGATCACTTCCTTACCTGCTTGTAAGCCGAGATGCAGAATAGCCTCATCGCTAGTAGCTTGATACATACACAGCCTTTGTTCCGCGTAGTCGGGTATCCAGGGCTAGGACTGGATGTTTGCATGGTCGTCTCAAGGAACTGATTGTTGACAGTGGGCCCGGATGGGAATGGTGCAATGTGGCAAAGTCCGTCCTTGCCGTCACCCTTGTTATGGTGAATCCGAGTAACGAGTTTTCTTTTCGGTCGCTTTGCCCAGTAGAGTAGCCTCATAGATCGTGGTTGAAAATCTCGACTTGGCCTCATGGTTGGCCCATGGACTGTTGGATATGGACATGTGTGGAGGAACAATGCGGTGTGGTTCCATCTGTGTTGCTCTGTCGAAGGTTGCCGCCTGGCGCAGGGCCTGTACTGGAAGGGAGAGGTTGCTATGGACATTCTGTCTGGTGAGTGGACATGTTGATTGTGGAACGGAGATGCTGATGGATTCGGTGAGATGGAAGCCGCGAGCCGAGCAACGACGTCAATGGAGCACGCGGCTGCTCTACAAGAGCTAGGACGACTGAGGAAATGGATGCGAAACATACTGCGAACCGGAAAATGCTGACAGACGACGCGCCTTGGAGAATAGAGGATGACACTTAAGGAGAGGATTGAAGAGAGGAAATTTTTTGGGAGACGGGAGAACTCTTATAGATGCAAAGGCTTTTGCGAAAAAACTATACGGAGGCCTCGTGTGCGTGACTCGCGTTATCTAGTGTGTGAATCACGGTTCCAGAAAACAGTCAGCAAGAGGCAAACAACATGTTTTCTGAACAATGTGAGCACTGCATCATGTTCACAAAGTCAAGCTCAGCATACGCTGATTTCATTGGAGCTAGGTGTTTGCAAGGCAATCAAATTGAAGTTGCATCACCTGGAAACTTCCGACCAAGACAATAGATCAGTCACGCCGTGGAAGGACATGGAGAAATAATCCGACTTAGCACATCCGGCACGCCTGGCACGTCTAGCACGCCTGGCACATCTAGCGCGCCTGGCACTTAACTCTTTATTTAATTTACCCAGGTGATTGATAGATTGCTTCGATCTGTACTGAAATGGGGTGGGGTTTTGATGTAGTGTAAAACACACGCCAAGCCCAGAACAACAAAAGGGATGACTGATGGTCGGGGCTCTAGAAGGTAAATGCCCTCTTGAGATGTCTCAAAGGCTATGTAAAAATAAATCAATAACCACAAAGAACAAGGTCCAAAAAAAAATCCTAAATATCATTAGAACCATAGGATCAAACGGTGACTCAAAGAGGAAGCCACAAAATTGGTCAAAAATCATGAATTAGCACGAAGCTGGGGTCGGCTCTTAGTGTTACCAGAGGGCCTTTATCACTTAGTCCGGTGTTGGAACCGGGCTAACCTTTAACCGATTTTCCTCCTGCCCCAATGAGGACCAATAACTAAATACCCCAGCTCCAACACAGTGCCTAGCTTCGTTGCCAAAACATGGCCTGCTGTAATAAACACACTCCCAGTCGTGGGATGACTGTGTGAAGCACAACGGTCAAACGCCATGACAAACGCGCCACAAAACCCACACCAAGCCGCATACATTACTAAGCTTGCGGTAACAAGCGAGTTGCTTGCTGCGAACAGGCTCAGATGACAAACAACTGACTGTATGAGGAAAGTGGTAACGAAGCTCATTCATAACGGCCGAGGGGCGATCATCTTTCATAAAAAACAAGCATAGAACAATGCGAGTCGCGATGTAGTGATACAGATTGACTTCAGCGCACGAGCACCAGACAATCGCGAAGAAAACAGCTCACGGATGACATCCTGTCGAGCAAGCTTGTCGCTAGAGCTAGCTTCGTAGACTAAACAACAGAACCAAGGAATTTTGGAGAAGATGAGCGAGTCACAGACTTCCGGTAGGAGGAGGTGACTGGAAGTTTAATCTCCTATGGTGCTTGTTCTGGTTAAGAATTCACAGTGCTGTAGTTTCGCCTTGGCGACGTGTAATCGGTGTCTCAGCTATTCTTGGTCTCGGTGAGGAGCATACCGAAACTTTGTGGAGGAACGCTGGCTACGGAACAAATACATGTGGGCCAAAGTGGTGTGAGCTTGCAACGTTAGTTTTGGGCGTGCGAGTAAGCGACTGTGACATGATGGAGGCCATGCCTGTTTAAACACCGAGCGGTCATCCAACTCATGTGGAGCAGGTGATGGTGGTCCAACTGGCAGTGGAAGATCGGCCACGACACAATTGATGTTTAATATTAAAGTTGAACTTTTTTTCCGTCGGGATTTGTTGGGTTTTCGTAATGGCCTCCGTGAAAGCCAATCTTGCGCCGCATGCAGCATCAGTGCCCGTCCCGAGGTTTGTCAAGGTTTGCATTGAAGAGCTGGGTGAGTCGAGGAAGCGAGAGCGTAGTGACTGTGGCAATCGGGGGAAATGGAGGCCATGGCAATTCGCAACGTGGGCAAGGCGCGGGAGCTGGCTGGTCAGTTGGAACTGGAACGAGAAAAGAGCGGTTTTCGGTCGCGATTGTGGAAACACCAAGACTGCCAAGATGTCGGAAGCGACGTTGGTGTTTTGGGCGGTGGGTGGATAAACAGTGGACTGCCCCCAGAGGGCCGCAGAGGGCTCCAGAAGCTAATCTATGTATGTTGAAACACTGACAACGTGAGAGAATGTCCGTCTGTGACTGGCTGTCTTGTCGAGTGCCAGGGCCCAAGACCGCGATCGCCAATGTAACGTGCCCGCAGTTGGTAGCCTGTGCGTGCCCTCAATTTTCCTGCTGCTAACCTGCTGCTAACCTGCTTCTGGCAATGGCCCCAAGCTTTGATGGGGATAAGGTTGTGTTTTGCTTTGTGCCCGTGTCATCATGCCCTTGGTTCTGCTCCGTACATTCTCCCCGAATTGCTTGGCCTGGCGACCGACTCTGGCATCCGGGCACAAGGCTTCAAGGTCCCATGTTTCAACGCCGTAAGAGGACATGTGTCGCGTGCCTCAATTGACACTCGTGGCTTAGCCGTTGGGTCACAACCAACTCCCTTGCCCAAGAGGCCATGTCTTCCTCGGTCCGCTGCTTCTCCGCCGTGGTTCCGTGCCTCCTCCTCCTGTCAACTTTCAGGGCGTCGTCCGTAACTTCTACGAAGGTCATCTTACGCGTGAAGAGCTGGACACCCGACGGGCTCAGCGTGCTTCTGCTGTTGCTGAGGATGCTGAAGGCCAGCACAGCAAGTCGACGGGTGTTGGCAACTCTTCAGAGGAGGTCCCTGCGAATGACGCACCTCAACATAGGTCGATGATCGGTCCCAAGCCTAATGGTCCCTGGCACTCCAAGACATTCATCTGGTGGGCCATCAAGTACTCCGTGCTCCATGGTGTTGATAAAGATATTGTCAGCTCTCAGAGTGAGAAGTCTGTTGTTGGCGATGTCCAAGAAATCCACGCGCGTGCCCAGCACCTTGACAACCGCACCGAGTTCCTCTACACTTTTCTTCAAATCATGACTGCTGCTTCAGCATCCTTTGTCCACGGTGCCAATGATGTCGCTAACGCGGTTGGCCCATATGCTACGATTTACAAAATTTGGAAGTTTGGTGGGATCCCCGACTCTGCTGAAGTGCCCATATGGATTCTAGCTTTTGGGGGCGCCGGTATTGTAATTGGTCTCTGGACCTATGGTCACAACATCATGGGAAACCGAGTTACTCTGATGTCTCCCGCTCGCGGATTCTCGATGGAACTTGGATCCGTAATTACCATTATTCTTGCTACTCGTCTCAGTAAGTTGTACCCAGGACACAGCGAGATAAAAACTACTGAGATAATTTACAGAGCTACCTGTTTCCACAACACAATGTATCACTGGATCGATTGTGGGCGTTGGTCTCTGCAATGGTGACTAGCGGTCCATCAATTGGCGTATGGCTTGGTTGGGTCTATTTGGGTTGGTTCATCACTGTCCCATCTGCCGGTCTCATGTCGGGTTGTTTAATGGGTTTCGTAACATATTCTCCTCACTGGTGAATGTTGTATGAGGGAAAATTGGCTTTTTTGGTTTCAAGTTACTAGGCTGAAGGCGTGTGTTAAGACACCTAAGGGGGGCGAGGCAGAGCTGTTTTTGTTTTTTTAATGAAGACGATATATATCCAGCAGATTGAATTGAGAAACCCTCGAGAAAATTTCCTTGCCAAATTTAGTGACGCTTTGAAAATTGCAGAAGCAGGTGCAGATGATTTCTTGTATGCAGTGTGCTAGAGCACATGGTATTAATATGACGATAAATAGTAGGGCATGCCAGCTGATACGGAAATGGGGCCAACACGCACAGAGCCTCTAAGAGTGCGTGCCTTAGGCACCCTAGGAAGACCTACATAAGCCCTCTACTGGGATAGATAGATAATAGAACATCAACCTTCCTACTACATATCATTGAGACCCTACTGTTCTAACCCTACCGTATCACCAGCCCTTTACATATTCTAGACCGATACTGGGGGAGCGAACGCGTAATACTTTAACCAACAAGAAACTTCTGTCGATTGTTGAGATTCTCGGGGCGATTCGGCTTTTCACACAGGTGGTGTTGAGGTTGATGTCAAGTTGTAGTAAGAGTAATTTGCAGTTACATCTATCAAAGAGAGATATCCCTAGGTAGAGGCCTGCGATTTCGATACTATGAGACTTCTAAAAACTATAGTTTGAACCCAAATACAAATGAAAATATAAGTAAAGGCCCAAATCTCATGGCTGGCCTCATTCATGTGAAAGCAGCCAAAACCTTGAGTCTAATTTTGAACAATTGAACCTTTTGGCCTATCGGTAACGGAATATTCGGGCTTGGGCATAATTTCACATCCATCGGCCGTCTCAATTCAAATCATTCATGACCTAATTCTGTAGCTCTTTGAAGAGCAGCATTTTCGATGGATCAGGGGCCGTCTAGGGCCAGTTAATATTTTTACGGACCTATCCCAATGCGGTGGACTTACCGAATGTGAAAACTCAAGGTCAGCATACCTCAGTGCGCAACCATCAATGTTTTTGAACTCATAACACATGAGAACATTGGCTAGAATCATCTTAATCTCATTCGCCGCAAAGAATCGACCAGGACAAGCGTGGCGGCCATAGCCAAATATAAGACTGTTCTGGCTGACACTCACGAATTGGTTGAGAGCTGCTCCTTCAACTGAGCCGCGTTCCTTGGCCTCCTTTCGCAGCCGATAAAACCGTAAGGGGTCTAATTCGGTTGGCTTAGAGAACACATCGGGATCTGAATTGATAGCAACAGCGGGAACTTCTATGGTTACGCCAGCAGGAATAACCTGGCCATTGGACAGTGTAAACGTCTTGAGCACTTTGCGTTGGAAAGAGGCTAGACGAGTAAGCATATTATATATTTCCGCCTTGATATAGAACCACTCACACATTGACCCTGAATGTAATCGCATGGTTTCCTTGAGAAAACTATCCATTTTCTTCATTGACTGCAAGGCACTACTGGTGAAAACCCCATTATTATCTGCTAGCGCGACTCGGGCTTCCTCTCGCAATTCGGCTGCAAGTTCTGGCATGACAGCCAGATCATAAAACCTATATATATATTAGAAAATATGCCAACATTCAGTAGCCGGGGATCATAACTAACGCATTTGTAGCGGAATGGGTGGTGGTGTGGATGGCAGCCATTGTAATACCCAGCTGAACCTTGGCCAGATTACGACTATGTTTATCAGTAAAGTTGGGTGCCTCGTCCAGGACCCATTGGAGCATATCAGAAGGCTTCTCGACAGATTCATCGGCTTCCTGTCGAGCCTTGATAACAGGTCTCAAAAATTCTTCTGCCTCCTTAGTTCGCTGGACAAGTCTTTTCACCTCAGGCAGCCGACTCGCAAGGAATGGTCGAAGCCATGGACGAAGCCTATGCACCGCTCGCACAGCAGCCATTGCTTCCATGGTGTAGTTAATAGCGGCATCTATGTACTCGTCACTGCGGCAAAGCTCGGGACCAACGAAAAGTCGGCCTGATACCATAGTGACGACGCGGAGGAGAGTACGATGAATATTCAACTCGTTCCAAGTTTGGGTAAGTGGTATTTCCTGCCTCAATACTTGTCGAACTTCTTCATCAAGGATGGGGTTGAGCTTGGCTAGTGATTGTTAGTGAACAAAAAAAGAATATACATGCGATTTTGGGCCTTACGAAGTGATGGCGTTAACCGCATTTTCACAGTATGCGGTATGATTGGTACAGCTGTTGCAATCCGAGTATACTTGGATTCCATTAACTAGACCATGTCACGTAAGTAAGACCACGATACTTAGGTATAATCATGTCATACCTCATCAAAAGCGACCTCCATACTGATTATGGAGTCTGGGAATTTTTTGAGCTCGGAAAGAAAATTTGGTGATAACACGACAATATCAGCGTCTGGAATATATTAGAGGGTGCGTGTTCTATTATCGTCAGCTTACATGCCTCGTGAAGTCGTGATCCTGAAAATGCCATCCTTGAACTGATGCAGCGTTAGTATTCGAACCTATACGAGATTAGGGTTGTTAGTTTTACCTTTTTGTATCCTTCGTTATACAGCCTCCTGGCTCCAGTGTAATAGGCTGTTCTCCGTTTCTCTACATGTCCTAACTCTTGGCCAATAATGGGGATTCTCCAAATCTGCCAAATATTCAGCAGTTTTGGTACAAATATGGCGGTGGTCAGAACGAGTGTAAGAGCTGATATTATGGGCAAGCGGCTTAATACCAGAGCGCCGAGGGCTTCGATGATAGTCATGCTGGTAATTCGGTAGGCTGGGGGTCTGAAGTAAGGTAGTGGCACGGTGAATGGCTTCAACTACTCGAGCTCCAGTTATTGTTGAGGAAAGGTAGGACTATTTATTTACTAACAACACAGCTATTTTTAGGCCCTAAACCTCCTTAGCTCCATACCGTTGTCTAGCTATCATAGCTTCCCTTCTTTTGGCCCTTTATCGCTGATCAACTCAGCCATTGATGCTGACGTAGGGTCAATGGGTATTCAAGAAACAGGGGTTTCTGAACTTTCGTATCTCCAGTTGTCGCATAAAGATCTTACACATATTGAGATCAGCTGCCAGGGGCTACATCATCGACGCACTCCACGTAGTCAAGCCGACAAATCACAAAACCCTGGGACCGATGCCAATTGAATGCATGGATGGCCTCAAATTGATGTGGGTCGACACGGCGGATTGAGCCAGCCAAATCGATGATCAATCCTATAAAGCGCGATTGGCCCGTGCCTCGGTATCGGTCATCGTTCACCGTTCATCGCTTTAATAAAACGCCAAGATCCTGGCTGAGTCGGGAGCCAGTGAGGATTAATTTAAATGTCAATCTCAAACTTTAATGGTTCGATGGTGAGGGGGTTCCGACCAATTAAAACAGCCCGGGAACGATATTATTATTCGGACGCCTACGGTTGTAGCCAACCGGATCCTACCCAACTACCATGACCATGGATTATGGTCTGAACAGGGCAATTCATCTTTTGAGAAGTGTCTTCAACGGTTTGGCGGTGGCCATTTGTGATAAACCACGCAATGGAAAATGGGGGACGCAAGCTTAAGGCACAGATTATCAAGATCATTATTCATTCAGACAAACAAAGCAAATCAAACAAGATCATTCATCAGTGATGCGATCATAACTTTGGGGGAATGGCGGACCGTGACTGAACACAACGTTGGTAATGGGTGGAGAATAAAAAAGGATCAAACGTGAAATCCATCTCGCCGCAAATGGCGCAGGCTTTTCTTCTTAATCTACCCTGGGTAGTTGCGCGCTTAGCAAAACATCTCGCAGTACTGTGGGAAGGAATCTACACAATAGACAGTGCGCATTAGCTGTTCTCAAGCGCCAGCATGCGCGACATCAACGACCATTTCGCAGTGCAAAGACTCTAAAGAAATAGGAGCATTGCAAGGCGCATTTTAAATTCAAAGTTTGTCACCGCGCATCACTTGTCCTCTGTTCAAAACTGCATGTTGTCACACATGAAAGATGAAATTGCCACCTTATAATCGATATTTGACCTGCCAGTTATATATTTTTGAACCTCAAGGACTTGTCCTTGTGAAACGTTCGTTGCGGTCGTTCAGTATCTGTAGCAGAGAAGAGAGCTCTCAGTCGTCATTAAGTTCCTAACGGTGAGGTCATCGACCAGGCCGCCCATAGGCAATTTATCGTCCAAAGACGCTGTGGCCCTTTGTGTGGTATTCAGAGAAATCATTATTCCACTGTAATCAGATTCTCTAGCAGGAACATCGAGTTGTTGCCATAACCACCATAAACGATCGATTTGGCCATGGTGTAAGAAAAATAAGGGATCTAGAGGCAGCCATTAGCATTCTCATCCACTTTGATCCGATAGTTCTTTTACCATTAGGTGACGTTGCCAAGTTCATATCTCCACCCAGTGAAAAATGAATGACGCCATGGGGGTCTGCTTCCAATGTAACGTGGTACTTTTCGAAATTGATATTTTTCTGCACCATCTCAACATAGGTTTCATTGTAGTAGGATGCCAAAACCTTGGAGTTATTGGTTTCACCGTCCGTTAAATCTCGGTGTAGACAATGCTCGTCCTGTCTGTACACAGTAGGGTTATAGCCGTGGTACGAAGGCCGGAGTTGTGCGAAAGGACCATCATCTACACATCTCAGCATGTCCCCGCCAACAATCTCCGTTCGCAAATCACTCCCATCAGATCCGAATCCCAAAATGGCGGACATTACTGGCGATTGAGCCAGCTTTTTGACATCTTTAGTCCAATCCCAATACCTAAGCTAGAGTGTGAGTATGTATACCTTATATGTTGACATGGCACATGCACTCACGTCGCTGTGCCAATGTATCCGCACTCTCGGAGAGCGTCTTCATAGGCATGAATAAAATATCGGTGCCATGGAAGAAATGCAGCCACCTCGTGAACTGTAAGATTGAATATCATTAGCCTTCCGGTGTAAGCAGCCCAGGTATCTCACTGTACGGATAATGCATCATGTGCACGTAAGAAAAGTCATCAAACAAGGATGTGTTCAGACCGATCCTTGAATGCAAGGTCTTGAGACATAGAACAGCATCTATATAGCTCTGTTTAGCAATTGACGTGAGATTTCGCCATTCTACTCGCTGAACAGGGTCTGTGCAACTTGCTACAGCTCGCTGGCGATGGGGGATGACGCCGGCAGACGCCAAACCAGCCAGTGTGACAATAAGGTTAACGAGCATCTTAGAAGAGATTGAGCTGTGGCTGTAGAGGGAACAAGAGATTAACGATATTTTCATTGGAGATGAAACTTGGTCAAGAATTGGAGCCTTAATAATTGTGAATATAGCAGTACTTTGATGATTCGGTTGATCCATTTTGGGCACGGAGAGAACTCTCCTGATACAAAGAGATGCCCTTCTTGGATACGGGAGATAAGCCTTTTGCGGAGCCCATTACATTGAATAGTTTCGTTCATTATTGGTATTGCCTACGACCAATTTAGCTTTTCCATTATTTGCCAACATCTTCCGAAGTATCCACAGAATA
Source organism: Calonectria multiphialidica (assembly GCA_020623665.1). Lineage (NCBI taxonomy): Eukaryota > Fungi > Ascomycota > Sordariomycetes > Hypocreales > Nectriaceae > Calonectria > Calonectria multiphialidica. The sequence goes on from JAHVYC010000229.1 coordinate 32,870, forward strand.
AACTATGTGTTCTGAGGTTTTCCCCCTGCTTACCTTGAATTCATCCAGCAAGTACGCAATGCTTGGGGAATGTTACTGACACTAAAATTATTCCAGGAATGTTTATATACAATTAGATAATGGCTTCGCTTTAAAGGTACATGATATGATTGCGCAAAGATCTTACTTTATCAGGTTCAAATCAAGATATAAATTTAAAAAGACGTTTGCTTTTATTCGAGAACTAATCATTAAATGGTGGACAGAAAAGTATTTATAGGACCACGATTTTTAGTATTCCTCTAATTCATCCTGCCTTGTAGAAAACCTTTCAAGGTTAAGAACAGAACACTCCACCACTGGGTCAGATCTGGCGCATTCAGGAAGCGGTATCCTACGACAACGGAATCAAACGGGCAATCACCAATTCTTTTCTAGGGCAAAAGGTCAGAATAATGCCAGACAGAAAGCACATTTTATTTCCAAATGGAAGTTGTTGTCCGGGATTTCTTAATTCGACTGCGGAGTCACAAATTGTGCCAATTCTTCTCTAGCGCCAACTTTAAGTCTGACCTATGGCAAATTCACGATGTCAAGGATTGTCACAAGCCTTGATCATCGAAGCGCAAAAGTTAATATAATCATCTTGCAACAATCCCGCTTCAGGTCGGCATTTGATGCTACGAGAGGTATATTAATGATTCATAGCACGCGCGTTTATGAAAATACACGGTATACACCTACATCCTTTTTTTCCCCTATCGATGCGAACTACTTATTATTATCCAAAATACGCAGAAATCGGCCACGTAAATAAATACATTTACATATCCGAATACACATAGTTTATGGACTTTTGTCCGAAAAGGTTAAACATAGACGGTAGACGGTTACAACTAGAACTTCCAGGCGATGTCTTGCACAATGAAAATCGTTTAATTATGATACAGACAAGCACCTTTGAGGGATGACATGAATTTTCATATGACAGATAATCTTCAATAAGGTCTAACTATCTCCTTCATTCCCTAATATCAGATATCTTGAGCAACCATTATACATCTCATTCACATCCCCAAAAGAATAAAAAAAACCAACCGTTACGAAATCTCCCATCAGTCCTTGTATGGCACATGGTCCCATAGTCGAGGAGACTCGTTGCACCCAATTGGATAGTGTTGGTGACAAATAATACCCTTGCACCCTGGCATCCTGTGCGCTACCCTACTCCATGCTCGGTACGCTCCAACTTAGCTCTACAACATGGCTTGTTGTTTCCCACTCCCCCCCGATCCCGACAAGAACTGGCCGTCTTAAAAGTAATGTGCTGCGGTACGTTGACCAATACAGGAGGTTCCAAAGGAGAAGGTGTAATCTAATAATCAGACCGTGAAGACGTGTTTTGTCCAGCTCTCGCACCTACTGGTAGAGGCGGAGAGGGAGATGTTCGCTCTGGTTATTGGCCTCGGCAATTGACCAAAACGCCGCACTGTGCCGGACCCACAATGCCCAGTGCGATTTAGTCAAGGTACTCCGCTCCCTAAAAAAAAATTAAACTTGGCGTTTGAGCTGAATCAATGAGGGGCCGGCCCACCAATGCGATATAGTGTCCCCTTAGCGTCTAATGGCGGGTCGTCGCGACCACCAACGGGCCCTCGCTCCCCCTGACTACCCCTTCCCCCTGCGCTGTGGATATTACCATGGCCTCAGCTCCGATGTTGAGGCTGGAAATGAAAAGCCCACACGTAGGGCGGACAGGGTAGGTGCTTGCCCGTGGACACTTTGCTCGTGGACACTGCATTAACATGACAGCCCATGATCGACACTGCACGTTGTTCACCCATAAGTGTGGTCTCTGAGGTAAATCCAAGCACAACAAAGTGTACACATACGCAAACAACAGTCATTCCCCTCATCCCAACTGCGGTCGAGTTCAATCAACACCGTTGCACCACACCGACTCCTCCACATCTACTAGTCTTAGCCGGTCTTTTCACTACTCCGCGTAATCGGTCGGATTGGGTGCCACTTCGTATAAGATAGGCCCGTGGCGTTTCTTAATACATAGCGGCTTACACTATTAGTTACACGAACAACTTTGCCTGTAGCTGAACGGCCTAGACCACTGTGGCTTCGAATTAGCTCACTTTCTATTATCGTAGAACTGGCTTGCCCACGGAGAACACCAACCTAATGATCATCCGGTTTCCTATATTATGCTTCGTTTGTCCCTCCCTTTTCCTTCCCATCCTTAGATCTCCATCTCTCTCACACAGCCACGACGGCATCTACTCGCTTCCCTCTTTTAGGTTCTCGATAACCTATCCTTTCGTTCCTATCAATAAGCTACTGATATTATCTGGATTTTACCATGCTTTTCAAGTACTTCTCCCTCCACGCCCTCATGGCGGTGGGCTTCGTTGCCGCCAACACTCAGGTTGAGGCTCGAAACTACGGCAACGTTCCCAGCTGCGATGCATCCAAGGGATACGTTATGAACAGCGCCCAGACCGACTGTGTCTGCCCCTCCGGTAAGGAGGCCTACAACGGTGCCTGCGTTGCTAAGTGCACCGGCTACATGACCCGCAACTCGAGCGGCAAGTGTGCCTGCCCCTCCGGCAAGGAGCTCATGAAGGGCAGCTGCGTCGATAAGTGCGCCTACGGTATGACCCGCGATTACTCCGGAAAGTGTGTCTGCCCCTCTGGCCAAGAGTACATGAAGGGTGGCTGTGTTGCCAAGTGTACTGGCGGTACCTCCCGTGACTACTCGGGCAAGTGTGTTTGCCCTGCTGGCAAGGAATACATGAAGGGAAGCTGTGTTGTTAAGTGCACTGGCGGTATGAGCCGTGATTACTCTGGCAAGTGCGTCTGCCCTGCCGGTAAGGAGCTCATGAAAGGCTCTTGTGTCTCCAAGTGTGCTTCCGGTATGTCTCGCGATTACTCTGGCAAGTGTGTCTGCCCCTCTGGAAAGGAATATATGAAGGGTGGCTGCGTTGCTAAGTGCACTGGCGGTATGACTCGCGATTACTCTGGCAAGTGTGTCTGCCCTGTTGGCAAGGAATACATGAAGGGAAGCTGTGTTGCCAAGTGCTCCGGTGGCATGACTCGTGACTACTCCGGAAAGTGCGTCTGCCCTACCGGTAAGGAGCTCATGAAGGGATCTTGCGTTGCCAAGTGCACTGGTGGTATGTCCCGCGACTACTCCGGCAAGTGTGTCTGTCCCTCCGGCAAGGAGCTCATGAA
>JAHVYC010000230.1:0-35933 GCA_020623665.1 Calonectria multiphialidica
CTAGGCTTATATAAAGAAAATACTAGTCTTTTAGGCTTTTTAAGTAGCTTCCCTTTTAGGGTATTAGGGTTTATATATACCTATAGATCCCTTGGAATTTTGGATTGTAATGCCCTGATCTAATTATCCTAATTATCTATTCTAGTTAGAATGATTTTATTATTTTTATTATATGCTATTTTATTAGTTGGTTGCTTTATGTGGGGTTTTTAGGTTAGATTTTTTATGTATTTTCTTTGTATAATAATTGCTAATTATACTGTAATTTTTACTAATTTAATTAATATATTTTTTGATCTCTTTAAGTATTGCTTTAGCGTAGAGCTGGGCTTATAATTATTATAAGCTTTATTAACTTTATTTTATATGTCTTAGTAGGGTTATAATCCCTATTAGTACTAGTACTTATCCTCTATATAACTATCTACAAAATATCCATTTATCTAATACGATTTTAATCCCTGTTATTTCACCCTCTAACAGGTATTAAGTAGTATTTTTATCTGGAGTTTGACTATAGCAAATATGGATGTGAAATTATCAACCCAATCAACAGATAAGACAATCCCTCGTGTCTTGGAATGCAATATTTGGACAATGAAGTGGATGAAATCTTTGCGCATTGACAGGGATGGCCTTTGGCCTCAGTTAAGGGTTATATCTAAGTTCAGAAGTCATGCCGAGGACTCGGAGCAAGGCGGGTATATATTAAATATTTTAGAACCGCTTCTAGCTAGTCTATGACGGAAAACCTTTTATGTATAATCAGAATGACTCGCTTGGTATCTAATGCTTGGTGTGGAGATCATCAGGAGTGACAATGACCCAGTTCTTGTCGGCTGTGACCTCGACTCCCTGCTCCTTCTGCTCCTTGGCATTCGTCTCGATCATGGTCTTGATCTGGGTCAGATAAGAATCCTTGCGGTTGATCCACAGGTGGATGCCCCCACGAGAAGTGTCGACACCGTGGAACTGCATAGGCCCATCGCTATCGGGAGTGTCTCCTCCAACAAGGACGGGCCTGTTCCAGTCGCTTATATAGGAGAGAATGGCGGCCCACTTGCCGGTCATCCAAGTCGCAGGGGTCCAGAGATAAGGCGTAATGACCATGTCCAAGTTGGCCTGCTCGTTGTAGTCGCCCTCGGTAATCTGCTTTCGGGAAGTGGTGAGGCTGCCAGTCTTGTTCTTCATCAGAGTCGTGACGCCGATGACGTTCTCGGGCTTGACGTTGTAGCCGTACTTGGGGTCCGAGGCCACCATGCGCACGAGCTCCTCGTGGGCAGCGCTGACGACATAGACGTCGATGCCGTTAGCCATGAGCCTGTTGTAGAGCTCAACCTGGCCCTCGAAAACCTTGGGTGGGTTGATTTCCGTCTCAGTCACGACATCGCCGTCGTAGTAGGTGGCGGGGATGGTCTTGTTGAGAGCCATGAGGTCATCCACATGGCCCTTCAAGTCACTCAGTGAGAAACCACTGAAAATCTGGGCAGCCCAGGGATAGCACACGAGGTCATCAACTTCGCACAGGCGGTTGTAGTAGCTGTACAGGGTCTCGGTGTAGTTGCTTGTGTCCTTGAAGGGGATCAGCTTGAGGGTTTGATCCATGGTGTCTCGCGTCAACACGCCCTTGTTCTCGAGATAGGGCAGCAGAGACTCCTCCAGATCATACTGGTAGCTAGTGTTGTCCATATCGAAAACTGCGTAGCGGGAGCTGTTGGCATTGCGAGCAATCATGTTGTTGATTGATTTGGCGGCCTTCTCGGGCCAGTGAGCGAGCTCGGGTCCGGCAAGCTTCTTGTTGGTGGCGGCGCCATTTGCCACGTTCAACCCGTAGACGATGTACAGGGCCGCGGCGACATTCTGGAAGCTGGACTTCATCTTGAAGAAGGTCTGGTTGACTGACGCGAAGTCGTAGTTGAGCGGGCTGTCGGGCGGGAAACTGAATTGCAGCCAAACAATGAAATCGGTGACGTGTGAAAAACCGCGACACCAAGCACCTCGAAAATTGTCTTCGTGGGAGCCCTCGAACAGGAATGAAGAGATTCAGAGGGATAATTTTCCAAATTAGCTCCGTGCCGTGTCAGTTTTATGAACCGTTTCTGCATTGCCGGCCCAAACGGGCAGGGATCACCTGCAGCCGTTTGAGTCCGTTATCTTGTCCTTGGTGTGGGGCCTCATTTTCTAGGATTCGCTTTGATGCTAGGCTTGATTGAGAATATTATTACGAAACCTGGATCATTGTTGAATCGGCCACTGCGAGCACCGAGAGGGATTGAGAGACACGTGCGGCCGGGCTTGGACGTAAGGGACACCGACAGTCAAAGACGGGCACCGACCCGCCTCACAAAACGGCACCGCACGATGGGCCACTGTGGGAAAAGCAAATTGGAGAGCACGCGGACGACCCAGGTGTCTCGAATATCTCGCAAATTGCTGCTTAATAGACTTTGCAGGGGACTCGCGTGTCCCACATTAACCCCACGGAATGACCTCAGCGCGGTCTCTAAGCGAACGCTCTGACAGGGGCCTTGTAATGAAATGCGGGTGCAGTTGCATTTCAAACCAATGTTCTCTCCGTACCTGCTTCTGGGCCTTTTCCATCTCACAAGGCTCGATCCATGTGCCACACAGTTCGCGGGTGCCCCGTGGGCGAGAGAGAGCCCACTACCTAGCCTGGGTAGGGCAGATGAAACGGTCAACGGCGCAACAAGAAGAATGACCCTGCGGCCCCACTGCTTGTGTGTGACGAAATGAACTCCAGAGCACAGACGACATCTGCAGCCACGGGCGCTCTCCCGAAGCGAAGCCAATCGGCCATGGGTTTTCCATTCCGATCAGTCAATTTGCATGTCAATTGCCTCCATTACATCAGCTCAATTGCTATCGGTGGCCAGGATCGGAGCCGGGTCTTGGTGCAGGCGTTTGAATCTCTGGAACACCTTGCGACAGTAAGAGAGAAGCACAATCACAGACAGCCAATTACGGGAGTCGGGAAATGTAGCAGGCGAAATGTTGTGAGGTTCGGATCAAGTAATTGAGGGATCCTCTAGCTGCAATCCACCGCGGTCCATGATAGTTAGGCTGTGTAAAGAGCTAGGGCTTTACCTAGTCCTATAGGGTAGGGGAGGAAAGAGGGAGAGTGGGGATAATTAAGCGATGAATAAGGGGGATTTTAAGAAAGAAGAAAATAGTGATTGGAAAGAGGAACCTTGTTCTTTAAGTAAATAGATGGCTTCGTAAGACGCCTAATTACAATACGCCTTAGGGCCGGTCTATTACGGGCTGTGATATTTGGCTGTTTAAGCGCCCTAGGTAGGACAGTGTGCAATCAGCGATGATAATTTACTTTTGTGGTAAGCTGTAATGTGAATATCGAATGCGCTTGTGCCTATCAGCTAGCCTTTCGTTCTTTCGAATGGCGTTGAGGGGCATGTTAGCCAATGGGAACTTGAGGCTAATAGCATGCTCAATGGGTCACACTGCTAATGTCGACCATCCCAATTCGGGAAAAACAGAACATGCAGTCCTGACCGTTCGGTGCGGACTAAGCACCAAGGCAACATCTTATATTGACTACTTAGGATCGCTGTTCTTGCTTCTCCATTGTATGTGACGAAGGCCAAAGTTTACCCCCTTACTAGGCCGGACCAACAAGTTTGGGTTACAAAGCATAACCTAAGCAAGGGTCAGACTGTGGCTGGAAGACAGGATTTTGCGGCAAAAGACTACACAAACGGGATATATCACAGGTGGGTCAAAGCATGGATGGGACACGGCACGATCTCAAGTCCAACACGGCACAAGCTTAGGTCACAGGCGTAGGTACAGTAGTACAGGCCGCAGGCACTAATGTTAGCTGCATAAGCGTCTGATGGAGAGCCTAGGAAGTTATCTAATTGGTTCAGATTCAACCTTGTGATCGTCACTGGATGGCCAAAATACTTGCTTTTTGTGAGTAGATCACCACAACCTCGGGGTTCATATCTATTAGGTGGTCCAAAATGTATCAGTACAATCACGTACTATGCAGCTACTATTTACTACCCCTGCAGCATCTACATAGTACATGCTAAATACATACTCTAGAGTTGACTTCTACGCCGCAGTGCAGATCTAGTCAAAAGTAGGCTCCATTATTTGCCACAAGTGCTCAATTTGACCATGAAAAATACGGCACTTTTGGCAGGCGGTAACTATTTACCGCCCTCAGATGTTGCTTGTGTGGAATGGCCCATATGAGACACGGCACAGGACGGAGTCGGCGGGACATAGTTCAGCTAGACTGATATTGGGATCCCGGAATGATTCAGGTCGTGGCTTATTTATTGGGATCTACATAGACAGGAGGAAAATCAAAGCTCGAATTGACAGTGGTATTTTAAGTATAAACGTTTGCAATATCCTTCTCTTCCACAGTTCCTAATCATCCTGTCCCACATGTTGGTCTGAACACCTACTTCCAGAGCCATTCATTACCAAAACTATCTACCAGTATGTTTTAATCCGTGCACACATATCCTTCCCTAACTCGCAAGAAGTATACAATTTAGAAAAAAAAAACGCGCCATGAAGATCATCTCAGCAGTCGCTGTTTTTGTTTCTACAGCCCAGGCAATACTCGATCCTGGAGCAGCTTGCGGGACCAACACCAATTGTAACAGTCAATGTTTAGGAGGTGAATGGACTATAAAGAATGACGAATTTAAATTCATATGCAACCCGGCGCGGGAGGTTGCCACGCTATGGTATTCGGCGCGCTGCGCCCTAATTGGACCCCAACCGAAAGAATTGAGCGACTATACTGCTAGTCTATGCAAAGAAAGAGGAGGGGAAATGTGCTCTAGGGGCTGCGTTCTGAGTGCGCCGGAAACTCAGCCGGATAATATAAAATCGTACTGGACGAGGAAGTGTAGTGAAAAGGGATATGAGTATCGAGTATATGAGCGGGAGTCAAAAGACCGTGCAGAGGCTATGGCTGGTTGTGATGTTAAGGGGGATTCCTAATCTAAGGAAAGTAATTAAGATATAGGTTTTATATTAAGAATATAATATTCTTAAATGAAGTATCTAATACACTACAGTGTTAGAGTTTCTCTCACCTTTATGTCGCGGCTACTAAATCCAAGACGGATCTCAAAGTCTCCCTGGGGAAGCTTCCAGCTTTGCGCATCCGTATCCCAAAAGCTGAGATCTCTTCGAGTAAGATCTAGAGTCACAGACTGTGCCTCAGAGGGTTCAAGAGGGATGTTGTCAAATCCCCGGAGCACCTGCAGAGGTGTTCCCTCTGGGGTAGAATCACTAGGGAAGGAAAGGTATAGCTGGGGGATTGCACTGCCTTGAGTGCTGCCAGTATTCATGACGGTGAAAGTGACACGAGACAGTACATCGTACAATGCCGGGTTTCCACCAGGGGTTCTCTCGCTGGCTTTGGGATAAGTAGAGCTGTCATTGCTCGTCTTGGACACCGAAACACCAGACAAAGTGAAGGTTGTATACGAGAGGCCAAAGCCGAATTCATAGCGAGGAGTAATGTCCTTGTCATCAAAGTGTCGGTAGTCGATGAAAAGCCCTTCGGTAAAGTCTGCCTGCCAGTCATCAGGCTCAGTCGAAGTGATGTTGGTGACTGGGATAAAATCACTAGTGTTGTACGCGACAGTGTATGGCAGCTTGCCACTCGGGTTCACCTTTCCGCTCAAAATATCGACAATGCTGTTGCCGGATTCGGTTCCTGGGAGATGGGCTGCGATAATTGCAGTCACGTTGTCGTTGTCTGCCCACGTCATGTCGTTTACTCCAGCCGAGTGGGTGATGACGACGGTGTCCTTGCAGAACTTTGTTACAGAGTCAACAACCGCCGTTCCGTTCCAGTCGACGTCGTAAGAAGTTCTGTCCACTCCTTCGGTGGCGAATGTTTTGAGAAAAACGAAGCAAAGCTCCGGAACGGGATAAAGAGTGGCTGCCTTGTTGATGGCGATGTCATTTACAGTGACATATTGAACAAATGAACCGTTAGGCTCTGCCCACGCACGGATAGCTTCCAAAGGAGTGATGAGATAAGTGGGACGGCCTGCGCCGGAACCGCCACCGCAGATTTGAGTTCCCATCTCCTCGCCGGTGGACGCAAATAAACTTGTCCCTGATGACAGGTAATAGCCGTTACCGACTTCACCGGCGTCATTTCCGAAGACACCAATGTACCGAGGCAAGGACCTGACGGGCAAGACGTTATTTGTGTTTTTGAGAAGAACAGATGATGCCGCACCCATTTCCCTGATTAACTTGGCATGGTCGTGACGAACATCGCGACTCTTCTCGCCACCAATATTGTCATTAGATGGCGGATTGTTTGCATTCATCTCAAGGATGCTGGGGTCGATCTTGGGATATTCGTCCTGACCAAGAAAGTAATAAGGCGTCATGATGCGCAGAATCATGTCATCGACTCTGGAAAGCGGAAGGCTGCCGTTGTTGACAGCGTTTGTAATGTTACCTCCAAAGTAAGAACTCGAGTGGTCAGTGAACCCGATGCCTCCAGGCATATTCATGTCAAGGCCTGCCATGATGGCTTTGACTCCAGAATGCGTACCACCCCAATCACTCATGACGTAGCCCTGGAAGCCAAGCTCATCCTTGAGCAAGCCGTTCAATGTCTTGTCATTTTCACAAGCATATGTTCTGTTTAGCTTATTATAACTTTAAAAAGCGTTAGCGGGTGTCATTGTAAGATGAGATTTCAACATACCTGCACATGACAGAGGCAACGCCCGCCTTGACTGCATTGGCAAAAGGCCATTCGTAGAGTTCGTGCATTGTGCGGTCATCCATGTTGGATGAGATGGTGCTGCGCTCTGTTTCTTGTTCGTTTCCGATCCAATGCTTTGCACAAGCTTGAACACCTATCTAGAATGTGAGTGAAAGATCCTAGGACTAAGTGAGACATGGGATAATGTGAGTTTGCATACCTCCTTCTTGCATTCCCTCAATGGTTAGGCCAAATGCCACACCCGTCAGGTAGGGGTCTGGCGAGAAGCCTTCCCAGTTTCGGCCTGACAAGGCGTTGCGTCCAAGCGGTGATGCACAGGGTCTAATAAAGGTATTAGAAATTGAGACCGAATGGGCAGTTTGGGTATTTACCCGAGTGCAATATGAATTCCCTTTTCCTTGTACTCTTGACCCATTAGGCGGCCTCTCTCGTGAATCAAGTCACGATTCCAAGTGGCTGCAGCGGAAAGTCCCGCAGGAAAGACACTGACAAAGTCCTAGAATTATTAGCTCTGCAAGAACTAATTTAGTTAATTCCGAAGTTTACTTACCACTGCACGAACACCGGTGGGACCATCTGTCATAGAGGTTAGCGGCCCGTTCTGGCAAAGACAGAAGGGGGTTGTTTGTTTACCTTGAAGGCAAAGCCCTGGAAACCCGAGACGTGGAACACCTGGAATGTTCCCGACACATGGCCTAAATTCTTTAGATAGTGAGGTGGTTGTAGTAGTCGCATGCCACTTACCCACTAGAGCCCGTTGTCAGGTTGGCCTTTTCTTCCAGCGTTAGCTGGTCAAGGAAGTCCTTCGCCTTCTTGAACGCAGCATCCCAACCAGTTCCCGTCACATTAGCTGCATTTTTTCAGAAGTGCCTCTCAGAAAGGTCCAATTCACTCACGTGGAGGGGTGTAAGGTGGCGTCTCGTATGTTGTGCCTTGTACGGCTGTGAGCAACGACCCAAGGGCCAACAGAGACGACAAGTGCATTGTAAAGCGAATGGAGCTTGCCCGTTTTTAAGCCTGAAAGAACTTCAATTGAGCGCTCTAAGATGTTGTACAGAATCAATACACAGGGAACTCAGGTCCATTTATTGAAGCTTGTCCAGTGTTGTTGGCAAGAGACCAACTGCAATACCAACAACGGACATGGAAATAAGGTCATAGTTAGAAATAGGGCCGATTAAGGTTATTGGAAATCATATCATGGGTGCATCTACACAAGTGATACTGGAGCTTGGGTCGGCCAAATGTGCTGGTTCGTGCATTCATGATGTCACGAGCTCGTGGGGAGGGTTCCATTCAGACGGGGGTTACCTACATGGTAACCGGAACCGGGAAAAGCCAGCAGTTGACCAATTGTAATAAAGAATAATACTACCTATAGCATTGCAAAAGAGCAGAGATTATCGATGCCGATTACCAAGCCGGCCCGAGGTTGGCTGTGTGGGGAAATCCAGTTCCGTGGTCACCTGCAACCCCTTGCAATATGGATCATTGACTGACCAACCACGCCATCCATGAGCAATAATCCCCGGATTGTCGGATAATGAGCCCTGAAGGGTTAAAGCGTCTAGGAACAAATTTGGGGTAAGCGTTGGACCTGGATGAAGAATGCAACCCTCTATGATCATGGGTTAATCGGGCCGCGAGCGATGTCGCACAACCTTGAGCAAGTTGAAGCTACCACAGCAATGGCTTACCTCCAGCAAAACCGGATACCCATATGGAGAATGAGGAGGATTTTGAATGGATTTGGAATGGCGGTAAATACTTTCGGCGGCGATGGAATCACCTTATTCCAAATAGCCGTCAATTGTACCCCGCTTCCGTGGCTACGGCTCGTGATATCCACAGACTCCACGAGCGGGGAATAAGGCGGGGAGGAAGTGTGAGGAGAAGACCAATGCCCCGCAATATGTATGCGGACAGGTGATCGCAAACTTTGGATGTCATCTACCTCATAATGGCATTCCACTTGGGACATGTCAGTGTCGAGCGAGTGTGAGTTTGCAGCTTTAAACCATCATCCAGTTGAGTTGAAACGTTAATGGCATTACTCTGCTTGCGTAGAAATGGGAACATCTGCCAAGGTTATGGTAGTTAGATGCTTAAGCGTGATCTTCTTGATTTCTACAATCTTCATGGTGATCGAGAGGACTAATTATACATGTACAGCCTTGTGGCAGGAAGTTAAAGCTCTTCCTGCTCGCCATAATCCTCATGCTTGTGATTTTGTTTGTGATCTGGTTTGGGACACTTCAGTATTTTGCTGCGATCGCTATCCTCGGCGACAGTGATGCCGTAGGGCGCGATCCTTCCCTCCTGGAAAGGAATTTCCTTTTGAGTTTCGTAATTATAGGCATTAGTTGTATTATAATCCCACCAGAAACTGAGATGCTGCTGGACGCTTGAGTCGTAGCCACAGGCTTTGATGAAGTTGGGAAGGGATTTCGACACCCGCCTCGTGTAATTTTGCAACGAGCATGAGAAACCAGGTCCATCCTGGCAATCCACATACGGAACAACAGCTTCGTTGAGGATTTGGCGCACAAAAATGCCACCGTCCTTTGCGAGAGTAGAGGGTTTGCAGCTCATACGCTCGATGGTAAGGTGGGCACCCATGGGCACAATGTTGGAAATGCTGTACTCATTGGGGAAGGGAATGCTGTGAAGGGGGAGGTCCTCCTTGGGGCTAGAGATTCCTAAAACCGCCAGGACTGGTGTGATGTTTATTTCGTGAGCGCTGGATTAATGTCAGTTTGGTGCAAAGTAGAACATCTCGTTATAACCCACAAGTTGAAGAACATTTTGCCAGCTTTCTTGGGTCCCTCATTCATCAGAGTCAGGCTGGCGTTGGCAAAGACTGAACCGATAGCCTTCATTGTATCGTTTCCCGGCCCATAGCAATAATAGTATTTTAGGTCTTCAACATAGCCAAACGCAACCCACTCGTCCAAAGTGAAAACATTGACCCAGTCTGAGTAGCCCCGAACATTCAGCTCAAAGGCAGCCATCTCCATGAGATGAAAAACGTCTTTAGAATGCAGACTAAGACCTGGAACCTGCGAGTTGAGTCTATCCGCAGCCACATGAAATTGAGGTTGATCATGAGTCAAATTACCGCAGGTAGTATTTTTCTCATTTTTCAAGCTCGGACAGCCCGGTGTCAAGCTGTTTGCTCCGCTGTATTTTTCATTATGGACCTCTTTTGGATGGTCCTCTTTTGGATCTTTTGGAGGGACCTCTTCTGGAATGATGTTCATGGCAACTACATCGGTATAATTCCAGCCAAAAAAGCCCTCTCCTAGGGAAGTGTTAGCACTGACGCATGTGGAGGTCCAAAGTAGCATACCAAATTTGCGCGCTGTCATGAGGACGCGCTCATATCCGCTGGAGAATATAGGGATAGTGGCCTTTGTATTGGGATCCCAAAGGTGCCCATACCTGACACCATACTCTGCACCATGCTTGTAGCTAGTGAGCAGCCCAGAGTATGGTCCATTATAGGTTTCCAATCCCATAATGCCTGCATTGGAAAAAAAGGGGTTCCAGCGATTGAGAAATTCCAAGTCATCGGTCCACTTGCCACTGGTGGGCTTCTTCTTCTTTATCTTCTGAAGGGATTCATGGAATTTGCAAGCCACCTCTGCATCTGGCCATCGCTCACCGTGACGCCTCAGCATAATGACTTGGTCCACCTCACAGCCATCTGGGGGGTCTCGGCCAATACCGTAAGATTGGCGGTTAGAGTATGGGCCGGCGGCGCCAACGTGCTTAAGCACTGAGTAGCCTGTATTCCTGAGATTCAGCATCCACTGGGAAGTAATTCAAGCCACGGTTACTCACCTTCACTAAAGGATTGATCATAGGGAGCGTTGAACGGATAACGCGAATAACCGCTGGGCTTATTTGAAGCAAAGCCTGCGGCAGTGGACGCAAGGCCGGCGAGGACGCTAAGCAAAGCTGGTGAGAGCGGCAACATTGTCGCAACCACTAGCGCGTATTGGGAAAGTGTTCACCACTATCACACCGCGCGGATTGACTGCACCAAGTTTATGAATTGGAAAGTAAAAGAGACTTGTTCATTTACAAAATGAGGAGCGGTCAAGAAGGGATTTTATAGCTCGATGAAGCTCTGTGGTGGCGTTGCGCTAGTCATTCAGCCAGCCACAAACCTCAACCACCACCAAGACATCCGCTCTTGTGCATGGTCTAGATCCTTTTGTATGTGAATCATGTTGTTTTACTTTTAAGAACCGCCTGGAGCTCTAAATGTGGAGCCCTGGTACTCTATCAGCCCTCATCTTAATTTGGGCCCTCAACTTTAATAGCATTCGCTCAGTCATCGTTTGCGGAGAAGCCAAAATCCGGATCGAGTCATTCAAAGCGAAACTGACCAGTCTTTCCAACACTGCAGCTCATATTTCAAAGCCCACGATGAAATAGTCAATCAATTTATTTAGAATAATGGATTATTTATCTATCCTTCAAGTTGACATGTGCATCTGTCTATTATGTATCCTAAACCGTGAACACTTCATGTCAGACGGCTAGATTTAAGTCAAAAGAATAGAACGTTCCGTGGAGTAAAATAGTGTGACTAAGGCTGTCAAGAAAAACCTATAAACCCGCTTAAACCTTCCTACAAGTCAAGTAAAGACCATCTCCCCTGAAACAAGTGGGTAAATTAGCACCCAAAATCTAGCATGCACTTTCGAGGTTTATCAGTGTCTCGGTCAAGATTTTTTACGATACAAGCATCGCTAATCTGGTTCTCTGGGACGCTTGACTACTCCTTTGGTTCAATCTCGGGATGCCTTGGCCAGCATCGCACCTGGTCGCGCCGCCTTCACAAGCCTCCTCAGGCTAGACTCACCACATGGAGCTGATTAACGAATAGGAGTTTCTACCTTTAAAATCTCAGAATTGTCTCGTCTATTCCTGTAGGAACGGTTTTTGTCTTCGGCTTGGGGCGTAGGGATGAAGAATTTTGCTCTTGGTCGTGTTCACGGACCGGTTAATGGGCCTTTGGACTTCATGTCCTTCATTGCCGCTGTTATTTTTGAGAGTCTATCTCCACGTGCTTCTTCTCTGTATATGCCAATTCAGCTTCTTGTTTCACTACGTGACCTGCAGTTGACAGGTCCATGCTGTATCTATAACATCGATTCAATCATGAAATCGAGATTTTGACAATCCAAGACCATGGGCGCATAGCTAGCGACACATTTTATAACAATGTCATCAGGTCTTTTCAAAGGTCTACCCTAAGCAAAATATTTTCTGGACGCTTTCAAATTCCTCGACTTTTATCAAACTTCTATCAACCCGTCGGGGGATGTCATCGTCATCGACTTTCCAACAGGTATACGGCCAAAAAAGACCGATGCGCTCGTAATGATCGCCACACTTCTCCAGAACCATGGCCATCTCACTGGCACGGTAAGAGTTATCTCCTTCTGTTGAGGAGAAAAAGCCCATAAATGTGTGATCATTCGGGTAATCCTTCCGAGACACATCGGCAGAATCTATCAAGGAGTAGACCGTCCCTCGCAAGCCCAGTCTGAAGCTGACGTAAAGTCCATCCTGTATTTCTCGTACACCTGGCTTGGTTATGGACATTGTCTTCTGTTCTGAAGTGAAGTTGAGCCGAACGACTTCGAGGCTGATCGTCCATCCTTTTATTTGAATCATGCCTGAGTAGTGATATTGCAGCGTAGCCAAATCTACGGTATCGAAATCACCCCAAGTATGTCCATTTTTCAGAGTATTGTTGCACTTGGAGAGTCCATATTCAGAATTATTTCTGCAATCTGGAGAATGTTCGCTTGCCAGCTTCTCGCACTCGCACGTAATTTTGCATTTATCCTTGAGAAGAATCTCGACGTCCGCGTAGTAGCCCTTCTCCGCATTAAACGTTGTTGGCGGCAGCTTATCAATAGGCCCATGCCACGCAGTCCAGGACCAGGTCGGGAAGTTCAGTTTTGTGCTTGTAATTCCCCTTGATCCTGTATCTGCTCTCCACAAAAGATTAATTGCAAAGCGTGTCGACAAAGATCTGGTTATCTGCCGTTTGATTTGCTCCGGGCACATATCCGCGTCGCTCAAGTAGATTGGGATCCCCCAGAAGTGATGGACCGAATTTTCGGCTCTGCTGAAAGCACCGAGTATTCCTTGGAATGCCCTCAAAGCGTCACAGCGGCAAGTGAGATCTCTTTTAGAATAATCACCAACGTATTTCAGAAATGCTTCCGGATTTGATCCAGGTGTGGTCACCGGTAAAGCACGTTGTAATCTAGGCGTGGAATTCAAGGGGATATCCAAAACCTCTGTGCAGTGGATGCCATTACACTCGAAGAGAACTTTGTCTTCCGTGAAAATCAGTCGTCTTGCCGGAAGCATAGCTTCCTGGAACGTCCAACCTCTTTCATACCACTTGGACTTTGCGAGAGTGTACTTTGCAGATGGCAGTGTAGATATGAGTGTCTTGCCTCTGTGTTCAAATCTCGGCTGGTGTGCTCTCCTGGTACCGTTGATTCCCGGCAAGCCACGATCCGGTCCATTGCCAGCTGCTGCAATGATTGTAAGAGTGGAGTCTGCATAAATCAGGTCCATCTGGCTAATTTGGTGATTTTTGTCATTATTGTCGTGCTGGTCAATGCAATATTTGTCAACCCAGAGATACCGCAGACCAAGTTCCCGAGTGACACTGATGCTGTCTCTAATGACCCTGGTCCCCTTAAGACGCTGATTGTTTGGGAATAGGATGGATTCGGAGGCAGTGCCCTTTCCCCACACGTGAGATAAAGCGACATATTTACAGCCTTCGGGCGCGTCAATGACTTGACCTTCGTCGCAGTCGATAACACGGAAATATCGAAGCTCCGACACAATCCCGTGGCGACATTGTGTTTGATGATTTTCATCACAATAAGATATCCAGTCCTTTGCGAGTTTGAAATCAAAGACTTTGGGATCAATAGAACGGACCTGACAAACTGCCTGTGTTTTGACCGGCAACTCCAGACCTAGATATCCTGTTTCTTCCATAGCTAATGCCATGTCCATGACCATAAAAATATTGTCAGCCATGCCATCCGACGGCGCAACAGCGAGGAAGTTATTTTGTTGAGGCGTCTCTTCTCCATCTGGATCTATCACTTCCCAGGTCGCATCAAAGACTCGCAGATGATACAACCCGGTCTCTACCATGGATTTTGCGTCTCCCGAAAGGCTCATTGAGGGGTGGTTGATGTTTTGTGGGGCAACGCTTGCAAAAAAGCGGCACAAGGCACAGGCTGATCTTTCCAGAGCCTCGATCGAACCCAACCCCACGACGAATGAGCTCTGGAAACCAATCTTGCGGCTGAAAATCTCATCGAAATCAATGCCTGAGCATCGGTGACAGAGCTGGCTATCATGCTCTGATTCAGATGCGACCCCACCTGCATCAGAGTCTGGGACAGAAACAAACTCATTTTTGGTTTCATGAAAATCTGGCATTTTCGGAGTTTGACCTACCAGGAGGAGAAATGGGTGGCATGAGAGGAGATTATTGCCATTAACAAAAGAAGCTCACAAGCGATGCTAGAACCTACAATGCCGGATTCGGATTTGGGAGAATAAGCTCACATGAACCTGTGTTGAAATTGCCTGGCCACTTATCTGGCCTTGATATGGCTTACGTAAGGTTACATAAGCCAATCATGTCTCTATACTTTTGGCTGTCAAACTGAGATTATTAGATCATGGTCTTACCCCAAAATAACCAATCCGTGCTGTTACAAATAAACCCTTCATCAAAATTGGCATCATAGCCATCAAATATACCAAACTCGGCTTCGAAAAGATTTTCTGTGATTTCGCCATGCTCTCTACTGAAAGAGAAGTTCTCAACACTCCCCGCGCTTTTATCGCCACAATCCCGAGGTTTCTCATGCTGTGCCCTGATCCTGGAAATAAATGAAGGCTCAGCTGTGGACAAGCCCCGGGGGTTTGTATTCCAAGCTTGGAGCGTTGCCCTGCAAATTGAAGCCCGAATAGCCCCGTTTACCTCAATAGTCTCAGGATGGTTGGAGTAAAAGTCTGCCATCTTGTCCCATGCATTATCTCGTTGTGTATGCGAACAGAAACCGGGCTTAGCCAAGCTCGTGAGGATACATTTCAACGCATCCCACATGAAACAGGACTTAAGACTCCAATGGTAGTTTTTAGTACCGGGGTTCTTGTAAATGGCGTTGTCGGTGTCAAGAATCTTGTGTGCGATAACACATAACCTTCTCAAACCCTCGTCGTCAACTACTTTACTTGCAAATCGAGAAAGGCAATTGCGGAGTCGTATGGTGTTGATGGCTGCCCTTACAACTCCAATGGTCAGAAATTGTAAAGGACTGCCAATATCACAATATCTAAGGTATTTGGCCTCTATCGTGGATTCAGCCTCAGTGATGCATTTGTCGAGTTCGTCCTTCTCCTTCAACTCGAGTGAAAGGCCAAATTCCTTTATATTAACCCCGGTTCTCGTGAAGAGGTTGGTCAGCTCAGCTCTAGCAAGGCAAAAGACCATATCGGAGACACCTTTCTGTGGTTCTGGCCTTTGCTTCATATCGTTGTGGATCTGGTTATCATTTATGTTTAGCGGCATTTTGGTGTCCCAACTGCTGGGTACAACAGAGATGCCACTCCCCGAGATTTGACCCACAAAGGTGTCTAGAGGAAGAAGCTGCCAGAATAACCTCCTTCGCATTTCGGTGTCAAAGGGAGAAAGGCCGAGATGCTCACCGTCGCGATGAAGCCCCATACGCTGAGCAATACGAACAGCGATGCCTGTGAGGATCCAATATGTGTGAGGATCTATTGTTGCGCGCATGACGAGAAGAAACATTACGTAGGCTTGCAGAACAAGCATGTCCACGGTTTTCATCCACGATGCATTGGACAATGCTTGCCAGACAGCTTGTTGGTACATGCCTAGTAATATTGATTTTGACTGACCAAACTCAAGCAAGCACTCTTCATTAGTCATCGATATGGTAGCCGAGTGGTATATGGAAAATAAGAGGCATTCTTGAGCCTTTGAGACAGCATTTGGATCTTCTACCACTGCTTCGACCATGCTTGCAGCTGTTGGTAAATGTAAGATTTTGATGATAGGTTCGACATTCGAAACGTAAGTTGCCCAGAGCTTCTTAGCATCTTCGGGGGCGGGATGGTGATTGGCCAGATTACAAGCCATCCCGGTCATGGCTCCAGAGATGGGATCGTGTGTAAGAGGGCTAAATCCTGTAGAAACGCTTGGGCTATCAACCCGGTCATGGTGATCATGCTCGGATAGTTCACGCATGTCAACTTCGTCAGCGTCGAGCCAAACACGGCTGGCTATATACCAGGACTTGCCATTTCGAGTTAGCAGTTTTCCAGTACCCACCTTATCCTTATTGTCAAGTCGAACGGAGCCAGTGTCCTTTTGAAGGTGAGTAGAGTTACTGCTGACAGGTGAAGAAATCTGAGATTCTTTCGAGCTTGAGGTTTTCTCAGCACTGGGCAGAAGACCATGATCCTGAAGTATGCGCTCATAACGAGACAGACGCGTCTGGATATTTTCATCCCCTTCTTTATCCTCTTCGGCTCCAACGCTTCGTTTACGTCTGCGCGGCCGTGGTGGCGGCGGCGCGCGATAGACACAGTCAAGTTTGGACCTGGCACAGGCCGAACAAGCGGGCAGAGTCTTGTCGCATTTGACCTTTTTGCGAACGCAGGACTGGCAACTGTTGCAAATCCCGTTAGTTCTCCTGCCAAAGCCTTCAAGAGCCAAGACCGATAAAAACTTACGCATAGGGTATAAGATTCGATGCCTCAGGGGAAGGTTCAGCGACATTCGTGCTTGAGATAAACTTGGTTGCGGCCGGGGCCAAAGCAACCAGATGCGGCTGAGAAATGACAGGGCCAGGAAGACCATTGAGTGATGTCGCACCCATGGTGACCAGCCTATTCCCCAATTCAAGGAAAGATGAATTATTTGAGCGATCTATGGACTGCACACCTGGATGCATGTTCACACACGATTCATGAAGAACACCCTTACGTCATCTCGGGCCCGACAGCAAAAGCTCTGGCTCCGATTGGTTCAGGCTCCGGCCATTGCCAAATTTCGGGCCCGTTCAACCTGAAGCTCCGATTGGTCCACACCTGGCATGGCCGGGTCGACTGCTGGACTGATGCATCCGATTGGTTAGACGATATGGCATATTCAAGAAGAAACATCGAATACCAACATGGGTGACAAGTATATAATGCATGTAGATGCTGGAAAGTTGAAATATTGCCTGTAATATTAAATCAGTTTCGATATGATCACTCACGAATCAATTTAAGCACCAATGTGATTGACAACCCCGTTCCCAGAATGACTTTGAACCAGAACGACGAGCACACGACATCATCGGCTATCGATTCTGCAAGATTGAAAGCCGTGGTCCAAAATACCAATGGAAAACACACTCTGCCAGAGAGGGAGTTGGAGCAAGGCAAAGTTGAAACACTCAAAGAGGAGGCCAAAGATCCGGACTTGGTTTCTTGGAATGGCCCAGATGACCCCGAGAACCCTCGAAATTGGGCTGACAACATAAAATGGAAGTACACTTCCGACATCTCCCTCTTTGTTTTCATATCTCCAGTCTCGTCCACCATGATAGCACCGTCAATGCAGAACCTTGGTGACGATCTCGGCATGCGAAGCCAGATGGAGGTCAATCTGTCTCTGTCAATATTTATCCTCGCATATGCGATTGGCCCAATATTCTTTGGCCCTGCTTCAGAGCTGTATGGGCGTATGCGCCTTTTTCAGATCAGCAACCTGTGGTATATCGCTTGGAACCTGGGATGTGGTTTTGCCCGGACCAAGTCACAACTCTTTGCTTTCCGCTTCCTTGCAGGGATCGGAGGGAGCGCACCGCTTGCACTTGGCGGAGGTGCAATAAGGTATGGATATTGCCCCCAAAAATCCAAAGCAATGCTAATTCAAGTTTTGACTATGGATAGTGACATATGGAGTGCCGAGCAACGGGGAAAGGCCATGGGACTCTACACTTTGGGTCCGATGCTGGGTCCCGTTGTAGGGCCCATGGCAGGCGGATTCATTGCAGAGTATTCCACTTGGCGTTGGGTGTTTTGGTCCACAAGTGCTGCCGCAGCCGCAGTCCAAGTTATTGGATTTTGCTGGCTCAGAGAATCGCATCCTGGAACAATTCTTAGATGGAGAGGAGACGAGCTTGCCAAGCAAACCGGAAACAATAATCTGCACACCGACGAGAAGGATGAGAATCTTTCAGCTAAACTGATAGGTGCGATCGTTCGACCTGTTCGCCTGTTCGCAACTCAACCCATTGTCACATGCATCTCTATCTACATAGCATATCTTTTCGGCATAACCTACCTCATGCTGGTCACATACCCCACCATCTGGACAGAAAGGTACGGCGAGAGGAAGTCCATCGGTGGCCTCAACTACTTGTCAATCGCTATTGGATCCTTCTTCGGCCTCTTTCTGAACATCAAGCTTGTCGATCGCATTTATCGCAATCTCAAGGCCAAGAATAATAACGTGGGACAACCAGAGTTTCGGATGCCATGCATGATGGTTGGGTCAATTGTAACCACAGTTGGTCTCTTCTGGTACGGCTGGAGCGTTCAAGGTCGTGTTCACTGGATCATGCCCAATATTGGCGCTATGATCTATACAGCAGGTACCATATCCTGCTTGCAAGGTATGCAGACGTACATTGTTGATAGTTATCAAACCTACGCAGCTAGCGCCATGGCCGCCTGTGCCATCCTGCGCAGCCTAGCTGGCTTTGGCTTTCCGCTGTTTGCTCCCTACCTATACAGCGACCTGGGATACGGATGGGGTACTAGTGTCCTGGCTTTTTTAAGCATCGGCATTGGCTGGACAGCGCCTGTACTGTTTTGGTTCCTTGGCCCTCGACTCCGAGCAAAGTCCAATTATGCCGCCGGATAGGAGATTGACTGTTTTACTCCAATTAAGTACTTAAGAAGATGAGCTAATGATTCATATATATGTGTTTATTACCTCTAATTGTAGTGGATCATATAGATTATTAATGAGAAGCATATTATGGGTATGGTAACAGCTTGCCGATAGATTCGTAATATTTCTGCGATATAGTCGATTTACTCTGGACTTGTCAATAATTCTTGTTATTTCGGCGTCATAATTTGGACAATTTGGTCACGATTCATGGTTTTGTTTCATGTTCATGCTTTTTTTATAGGATACTCAGGTTTCCTTTGTGAGTTGTTACACCGTGTCTTTTTGCTTCTTTGTTACTCTGTCTTAGGCGGGGCCATAGGTCGTACTAACCGAACGGCACTCTACTTAAGTGTGAAACAAAGAATCAAACATATTTCCTCAGCTTTCGGATCCAACTCAACTCTGTTCTTCTCTTCTAGTCACGAACGACCTGTCATGATGTTGTATCTACAACTAGCCTCTCATTTGCCTTGAGTCAGCCTCCAGAACAGGCTCGCATCCGGTATTGTATTGGACCCGCCGCCTCATCCACAATGTCTCGCAGAATGACTAGGTCACAAACAGCAGCCGCGGCCGCAGCAGCAAGAGCTATTCAAAATCAACCTGAACCACAACCTGATATTCGGCAACAGCCCCTCAAAGTCAACATGGAAAGAGAGGTATGTGGACTTTCTCACCTGCTCATGTAGGAGCACTTCTCATAATAAAAAGCCTGTATCATCGCATGATCCGACCTTTAAGAGCCTTAGTCATTACCCCGACAAGTTCCAGCTTCCTATTGAAGCTAAAGTTTGGAAGGAGGTAACTATATACATTTTTACCGCCAATAGATGATAATACGCAAGTACTAACAACCAAAGAAGGCACCACCGCATCCGCCACCTCCAGCATTATCCCCTCCCTCACTTGATTTGATTTTGTCGGGTTCAGATATTCCCCTAGAATCACGGGTGAGCGGGTGGCTCGAGTCCACCGGGTCAGTCTCGACGAAGCGGCGAAAGCTAAGCACGCCCTCGATCCAAAGTTTTGATTCTGCACTGATACAAGAAGCCCCGGAGCCGACTGCGAACCCACTGGGCACTGACCAGGAGAGTTATGTCCTGCTACCTGCAACCACTCCTACCACAGAATTCCAGTTTTCAGGGTCATTTGAGCGCCCTACAACGATCAGCATGCCAGCAACGACTTCATCTAAAGAGGTCGAAGACCCTCGTTATAGGCACCGGCATCTCAATTTCAATAAGATATCGCTCCGCAAGTACCATGAGCAGATCCTGGATGACATCTCCTGCTTAATTGATCGAGTTGCGAATCATATTGTCCCAGACCCCCCTCTGGACGAATCTGAAATAAGCAAGCTCGTATCTCTTGGAATGGGCGCAACAGAAGAAAGTGTAATTAGCTTCTTTACAGGCAGGGTATTCCCTGAACCAGATCCAGATGATACCCTCAGTCTTGCGAAAAAGGAGTTTATGCCCTCGGCCTCGGTACCTCAAAGTCACAAGGTCTACAAAGTCAGCATCCCTAGGCCTGATATGCTTTATGGTTACAATGGGGAGATCGCGTTTCCCGATGACTCAAATCCAATATGGTCTTTAAAAATGCAGCCCTTCGGGTCCAATAGCAATTTGGTCTATCCCTTTTTGGTTGTCGAGTTCAAGAGCGATAAATCAAGCAGTGGAGCCATTTATGTGGCCACCAACCAATGCATGGGTGGGTCTTCCACTTGTGTGAACATCTTGGAGGGCTTGAGCCGGGAGCTAAAGAGCCTAAACGCTACTCCTCATGCGTTGAATAATGCTGTATTTAGCATTGCGATAAACGAGATTTATGCTAGGGGGGATATAGCAGATTCTTGTATTTTTGCTCGCATGCAGACTAAAATAATTCGAGTGTCTTTGAGAGTACACGGTAGACTGATGAAAGGTTTAATTGCATAGTGTTCATAACTCAGCGCATATCAGCCGAATACTTTTTGGACATCCGTCACGGAATGTATCCTAATTTCAGGGAACAGGAAAATATAAAACCAATGTAAAATCAACACCCCAATTCTTGGTGATCCTCGGTGAAAGAAAGCCAACGTCAAATATGGGGGAAATAGTCAGACCAAGACACTGTTTCAAAGACGGCCGAAGGCATAGCCCGTAGGCCAAGAGAGGCTTCGATGATGAGGTAAAGCCTTGCAATTCCATACGAACCGACCCAACCTCCAGCAATCAAATACTGAAAAACTGGATGCATCTGGTCGAATAATTGCGTGCCAGTTTCGGCTTGAGAAACACCGAATAAGGAACAGAATCTCTCCAATTTCCATGTTACAAAATGGAGCAATAATGCATACGATAAAGATGTCCCAATTAGTATTAGGCAAGCCGTTCGCCAAAGTGTCCGCTCTAAATCTGTAGGAAACTCGAAGTTCCATGCAACGAAGTGAATGCCAAGGTAGCAGCCTGTGATGATGACAAAAACAGTTACATCTCTCACACGGGTTCCTAGTGGTGCTACTCTTGTTGTGTTCTTGAAAGTTGCAATGGGCACCTTTTTGGGTCAGCACCAACGCCAAACAAATACTCCAATGCCCAGAATATTGGGTCCATAAGCTCATATGGATCGGGAGCTGGCCGAGTAAAATCAAGAGGCGTGAGTTTAAAGGGCTTGCTAGCAGGTTCGCCAGCTGAGATTAAGATGTTTCGGATCTCCACACCATCCTTCAGGGAAAGTTGGATTTGAGTGGTGACATCCAGCGGTTTGTGGTACTAGAAATAAAAGGTCGGGAGCGTACACACGAGAAAGGCAACCGTGTCAAGCTCAAAAGTCGATATTGGCAACAGCTGAATAGCGCGACTGACGCACTGAATTCCGAACCAGAATAGCTGAATGGATACCAAAACTCGGCTAAAGGCGTCGGCTTTGCTCCTGTCCCAAATAGTCTTCCTGTCGACAAGTGGAAAGCCCATGAACCCGTTTGATACGAGAAAATAAACCTGACGGGCATTTATTGGAAATTTCGGATAATCCGGTAGTTTGAGCACGAAGCCACCCATGTCAGCAAAGAAGGCATGCCTCAGCGACCATTGTGGATATCCGAGAGCGGAGAATTCAGATACGGATTGACAAGCCGAAATCCACTGATTTTGGGCAAGAGCTGCGAGGACCTCTGGTAGGAAAATTGAGAAGGCAAGCCAGGACAGCTTGGTGCGCCAAAGTGCTCGAACATTGTCCGTCACAGGGACGTTTAAACAAAGGACTGACCAGTTGCAGAGCAGGATAGTTGCGGCGCAACTCCAGATCAAGTCCAAGGTTCCACGTCCATCTGGCGAGCTGATCCATCCGTGAACTTTGCTCATATTATCGACTTAAATTCGGTTATCATGCTGAAGCAATAATGAGAAGGTTGGTGGCGAGGGAGACAAACCAACTGGAACAGAGTGAGCGATATACGGGTACTCGAGCCGCAGCCTGATGACACGTGAGTCTTCGTTCATGATATGCAAGAACACATTCCATTGGTTATCGGGACATTGTCTTAGAATAAGCATTATCCACACTTTCCCTTCTCGAGCTTATGCTTCTGGCAAATGCTGGAAGCCTGGTCAGGCTGCAGCCTCATCAGCACCAGCGTTTATTGATTGGATGGTGATAGTCCATGCTCCTCCCAACTCCTTACTAAAACATAAGATCAACAACCCATTTCCCCAGCCTTTAAATCATCCAACAAGGATGTTTCAGTGTTGGCGCGACACCAAAAACGAAAATGCAGTCGAGCCAGCCCCTGTCCATATCCTTAATTTCAGCTGACCGAACTCCACTTTTACTAAACCCGAGCTGACCCGTGGGTGTTATCGTCTGCCACCGCAAGCAATCCAACACCAAGGGTACTGGATTGATGTATCATATTCAAGAAAAGTGGTGATTTAGATGGAGATATCAGTTTGTCGCCTATTTCAGAGATGCGTAGGGATGATGCAGCAGTTATCCCAACTAGGTAGTGGTGGAGTGCTCTTCGGCAATTGCCCTCAGTGTTGAAAAAACACAATACTAGCAAAATTGTAAGTGCCAAATTACGCACATGTTTGTGTGCTCCCCCTCCAATAAGGAGGGAATTTTGTTTATCCACAAACTTGCTTAGTACAAGACAACGATGGGGGGAAGAGATTCTTTGCACCATAGCGTGGAGAAGCAAGCATGCTTCTTCTCAAAATCAGCCCTATGATGGATTATAGGGTAGCCGACCGTGCCACATGAACAGAATCAGCTGGGACAGAGATCATGTCTCAATCAACAAGAGTCTGTGCCTCAGTATATGCAGCTGTTGTAGCGCGCACTTGAAGACGGGCCAATTAAAAGCTGAATGTCCCGCGCTTCCATGTATTGATGCCTCAGTCACCATTAGCGTGATTTGGCGCCGCCGCTACTTACCTAGCCCACTCAGGTCGCGAGGTTGACCGCCGCGCAAGAGCATGCCGCGTTTCCTTTCCCAAGGCGACAATGAATACCGACATATCGCCCCAAACTGAAACAACAAGTGCCAGCGTGACAGGCGAGATAGACAATATTGCGCAGTTCGTCTACTTTACCAAGTTACCTTATGATATTCGACACCAAATCTATGTCCTGGCTACTCCCCCTCGTGTTGTGCGCGTCCACGAGGGCTTTCCAGTGGATGAGGACAAGTGGTTTGCTCTTGACGACGACCCCTGGATGGAAAAGATAGACTTTGCCTATGATGAATTTCAAGAACAACTGCGTGATGGCCCTCTTGCATTCAATATTCAGCTTCATCCCGACCTGGTACACTTTGCTCACAATTGGCGTCGCGGGATCCCGTGGCATGCCCGCAGACATAAGCAGAAGAAATTGGAGGCATACGGATTCACTACGAGCCGCCCTCAGCCTCAAGCATGGAGATCCACATCTGAGATGCCGGAAATACCGGCAGACTGGCTTGCGGACTTTCCAGAGTTAGCCTTTGAGTTAACACGAAAAACATATCTCTACAGCGAAACGACCATTCCCGTATTTTTACAAGTCTGCTCTGAATCCAGGGAGGCTCTGATGTCCTGGGGATACCAGCTTATGTTTGCCACTCGCTCTCATGGGCCAAGGACATGGTTCCACTGTGGTAGGGATAGACTTTATATCCCTAAGACCCGCTGGTCATATCCCAGTCGCGATCCTGAAATTTGGCCCCGAATATCCGACCAATACATTGAGCATGGGATGCTACTATCCGGATGTTCGTGGGATATTGGCCAGTTTGCAGTCCAAGACCTTCGCCGAGTCAAACGCGTGATCCTTGGATCTTATGGTGGCCCCTCGGGCGATGCAATTTCGACACAAATTTACAATATTCTTCCGCTTCTTTCAAACCTGGAGGAGCTCTACCTTGAGCAATGGGGAGCCGAAGAATTGATAGAGTGGTTCCTTGTTGCAGAGTATCCTAAAAGGCAGCGACATCTATCGAAAGAAGAAAAATATGAGCTTGGGGACAGGTGGGAAAAAGAATGCCACGATTGTATCCTCACGGAGGACATTGACGTTGCTGGAAACGTTTGCTGGTTTGATTGGAGGGTTGACATAACTCTGGCTCCCCTGTCGGGTTGGCGCGTTTACGAGTACAACTTTTGGAGTCAAAAACAGAAATTGAAGAGTCGGTCATACTTTGAACATTGCGCTGGAATATTGGAAAGAGAGCTCGGCCCTCAACTGACCAAGATGAATCAGAATCCGGACTACAACTTGAAAGTGCCAACAATTAGACACGTACATGTCTGTCCAGAGTCGTTGTCTGCGAGATTTATGAAGAGCCGGCATATGTTCTGGAGATATTTTGATTGTTTGAAACGAGGATTTTCTCAGAAAGATCGCGATAGCTCACCGGAGGTCGATGTGCCCAACCCGGAATTTCCATTCAGCTTTCAGTGGGATAGGATTCATGACACTGGAGTCATAAGGCATCAGGGCTTACAGCCTGAAGAACTAACCTTTGGAGGTCCTAATTACGAGGGCTTGCGTGATGATATGCTCGTCGAGTGGTTCTTTGACGGAATTTCAATTTTAGAGCCCAGCATGGATGCTATCTAGCGATCATGATAGGTGGACTTATAAAATAAGACAATAACAGTTATATCTATGTAGAAGTCTCTTTTACGCAACAAAAATTCTTTTGAAGGAATCGATGAATAAAAACTAGGACCCGTGTTGCCAGACGCATGACGCTCTCTTTGATGGCTGCTGCCGACACCTGTGATTTTATGTGCTAAGATTATTTCCCAATCGTTGGACACGACAGGCTACTTGATGCCCTTGAATTCTCCATCACTAACAACCATGCGTCTGTGGCTATGAATGCTGATGATCTGTCAGTGAATGCTATTATTCCGTAAGCTACTTAGAAACCTCTGCTATAGAAGCGAAGCGGGGCTGACTTGGGGACTCACCCCGCTTAAAATAGTCTCTCTTTAAATGACTCATGGTTTTGCTCAGGGCCAACACATGCGACACATCACTGGATCACTGGATATTCTGGACTTTGGTGTTGCAGCAATATTCTTTCTCACTGCACTTGTTCTAGATGACGTCACATAAAATGTGTCAGGTCATATATGCGCCTTCCGAGGAGCCTGGTCATAGAGCGAAGTCCGTCTTTCTCGCCGGCACCACCAGCAAAGTCGATTCGAACGATTGGCGCGAAACCCTTACTGCATCGCTTTCGCAGCTGCCAATTACTTTTTACAACCCGTACCGCGCAGACTGGGATAGCACATGGCGCGAGGACGTCGACTTTCCGCCATATCGTGAGCAGGTGCTTTGGGAATTGGACAAGCAGGCCAAGGCAGACCTCGTCGTTGTATATTTCCACCCAGCCACACAGGCGCCAATTAGTCTGCTAGA
Organism: Calonectria multiphialidica; assembly: GCA_020623665.1. Taxonomy (NCBI): domain Eukaryota; kingdom Fungi; phylum Ascomycota; class Sordariomycetes; order Hypocreales; family Nectriaceae; genus Calonectria; species Calonectria multiphialidica. The sequence goes on from JAHVYC010000230.1 coordinate 25,707, forward strand.
ATTTGGACTTTCCGCACAGGTTCCAGGGAAAGTTATTGCTGTGTGCCCTGAGGGGTACTGGAAGAGGGGAAATGTGCAGATTGTTTGTGAGAAGTTTGGGGTTGAAATTCTGGATCACATTGACAAGTTAGGAGACGCTATCGTAAAGAAGTTGTCCATAAGTTCATAAGCGCCGTAAATATTGTGTTTCACACTACATGTTTACCGTCTCCTCATCCTCAACCCCAAAGAGAACTCGCATTGGGTCCTGATAGTTCATAAAGCCAACACCAGGTTCCATAAGACCATAACCCAACAGCCTCTGCGCCTGGGGCTTCAGCTTTCTAACCCTCTCCAATGGAACCATCAAGAACTGGTTCTCAGCCGGGCGAAGCGTCGGCTGGCAGAGGAAGATGCCGACAGTTTCGCGGTAGTCATTCCTGTGAAGCAGAGTAATGGTTAGTTAATTGGCCAACTGCAATGAACCGTGTGCAATTTGGAAGGAGATTCTTCAAGGACGTACTTTGTGATATTTCCTCCTCCAGCGTGGTACAGGTTACCGAGGAAAATGAGGGCATCGCCGGGCTCGAGTTCAGCGGGGACGGCTTCTTCATCCAATGGTCGGCGTTCTGGGCCCCACAAGTGTGATCCCGGGATCGCGATGGTCGCCCCGTTTTCCTTTGTCGTTTTTGTCAATGCCGTAACACAGCCAATCATAACTGGTAGCTGCTTGTCATGAGGATGGTAGTCACTATTATTCTTGATGAGTAAAGGTTGCGAGAGGTTTGCACAACTGCACGTACTTATCGTCACGGTGGAGGACCTGCTGCCTTCCTCCAGGGTTGACACGAAATCCTACTGTTGACGAAATAATTGGTTTTCCAGTTACGGTTTCCTGGTGGTCACCCCTCCAGAATGTGTATGTCGAAGACACTAACGCATTGGCCACACTGATATACAAAGGGTTGCATGCAAGTTCGACACAAGCATCAGAGTAGGCAAACAATCCAGAGGCGCGCTTTGTAGTTGGCGGAAAGAAGTTGTATTTATCCGGGATATCGCTGTCAAAGTGCGGTTTGAGGTCCTTTCGGATCTGTTCTGCCAGTTCACGAGGGATCAAATTCTCGACGATGACACCTCCGTCACGCTTGATGGTCTCAATCAGCTTCTCTGGAGTAGTAGAGGCTTCCAAGGCGTCAAAGCGATCAATGGAACGCTTAGGAGGGGAGGAACTGCCAGTAGTCATAGTAGAGTATAGTATGTGAAAGGGCTTGTGATGTTTATTGGATTGAAAAAAAGAATCATTGATGAAGTCGGAGGCTTAGATGTTTTATAATCTGTCGCAAATGCAACACTTCGAGCTCTCTCACTATGAATACCAGAATGGGATAGCGCACGCTATTCCCGATGAAGTATTATGGGTGAGAATATTAGTTGGGTGGGCTCCCCCAGATGCTAAACCACAAAAAGTATTTAAGGGGAGAAAGAGCTCCAAGCTAAACCGAAAATGTGCACCAGGGTGAGAAATACATTCTGCAAGAGGATAACAGCGATGCCCACCTTGAGAAAAAGCCTCATTGTATATCATGAATTGTGAAGCTAATGCGGTGATGGGAGGGGTTTGAGATCTTGTGACGATTGCTGTGCGAATTGTCACTCGTTGGGGCCACTAGATAATGGGTGTCGCATGGAACCCGTTTTCATTTTAGGCTTCAGTGACAAAAGCAGATTAGCTGATTGGTGGTCAAGCAACCATACATCATCAATCCGGTGTAATGCTGCAGCAAGGCAGAGAGCCCTGGTGTAGGATTTTGATGGTCAATGAGATATGACTCCGGAGAGCCCCTGCGAGGTGACAGATTATCCCTTTGACGGCCGGATCGCTGCATCCACGTACCTCGCCATATTCACTTAGGCAAAAAAGGTTGTCAACAACTGCAACCTAGCTTAAAATGAATCAAGCAATTATTAACGCGGATCTTATTATATAATTGAAATTAAAAATACTGCATACTAAATTTTACGTTGTGTGGTTGGTGCGATACTTTGCTCGGTACCTAAATGCAGCTCTCCGGCAGTCAAAGGGATAGTTTGCGCTAGCTGTTGATAAAGATGCCGTGAGGGTGCCATGGCCTCCGCAAGTTGTCAAGTTCCTCCCTTAATTCTAGCCAGTTATCTGCTTCGACAGTGTCAAAATGGTGATATACTGCCGTTGGGGTTTATAACCTTTGGTTCGCGTTTTGGCCCCGAAGCACTGAACATCTCTATGTTCTAAGCGTAAAGATCAACTCCAGGGTCGACACGCTAGTAGCTGGTAGGAGTCGGGTGGTTGCACCAAAACCTTGGCAATCAGAGGAATAAAAAGGTCTTCTTACCCTCCCTATAAAGCCCAAAACAAACCATCCCCAATCCAAATAGTATTGTACACAATGGCGACTCCCATCTGAAGGAATTTTACTACTTTTAAATGGAGCCTTTCAAGAGGCCATGGGGGGGACGGCGGCGGCATCAGGGCCGTTGTCTGGTATTCCGTGCCATCTGGAGCCGCCCTCAGTAGCTCATTTTGGGATGGGAGTCGAGATCAGGTAAACTTTCCAGAATACGAAACAATAGCCTCAATGTATGATTTTGGTGATTTTACTCCAACGAACACTGGAATCGTGATGTTTCTGCTGATTTCCACGGGCCTGGGAAGGTTTCCAGCTGCATATTTGGCTTTGTTGATCACGAATAGCGCACACCTGCCATATAGCCCTGGCCAAAGAGCCGGACCATTTCCTCGTGTTTTTGGATCCTGGCACGTATTCGGCGACGGCGCTAACATCGCGGTCCGTCATCATCTCGGCAATACTACGGAAATAATATGTTCAGCGAGTGGAATCGCCAAGACGACGGGCGACTTTACCCAGCGCCCCATACTACGGTTTTTGCCATATTCTTGCTAAAGTTGGGCAAAGTAGCTGGCTCTAAATGGTATGTTGAAATGACAGGATGAATAAATTGAGGATAAAAACATAGCTCAACGACATTGAAGTGCGGTATTCAATACTGCACATTCTATTTGCCTGTCGGAGTTCGTGTTACAGCAATAAACCCAATGTCAGAGCTACACTACCATATATTCGCTACACTGTAGTAAGGCAGGGTTTCTCGTCTCTCTTCTTAAAATATTCCAGAGTCATTGGTGTGATATTTTTCATCTGCACCACAAGCGAATTCGGATGATGTCGGATAAGTCGCTTGCGGGGATCGATGAGAGAGCATGATTCGCTCAATCGCCTGCACTGCTACACTGCTGCAACTGGGCGGGGATCCAGCAGGCGGGCCTTATCACGAGGATATGACCGGAAGAACAATACCGGACCCTCATGAGTTCGCACGAAAGGATGAACTACAGCCTAGCCAATTAAATCGGCAGGCAAAGTGGGATGGGTTGATCTAGGATAGTGTCTTTCGACAAAGGATTAGGCAGTGGAAATAACTAGAAAGCACCTCCCGGGCGACGAGGTTTCGGGACGTGTACTTTCTTCTAGCAAACCTGGGGTTTAAGAGATGTTTGACGATATTACTGCAAAATACTCGGTCAAACCTTAAGAAGACGACGGCACAAGACTAACGCGTGGTGAGAACATAGCACATGGAGAAATGAATTGAAGATTTAGCAAACATATCAGGATGACGTGTATGTTACATTCGATCATCGCCGACATTTCCCCTGGTTTTATCCGCTCTGGCTATCATATGTCAAGATGGAAAAGGTCTTCCGAGGCTCATTCAAACCTTTTGTTTCAAAAAGCACTTTGCCCCCGGGGACGATGCCACCGCTCAGTTACTCCATATTTTCTGGATAAATATCAATCGTCACACTGTACTTCAGTTTAGCCTTGGTTCACAAAGATCCCAACGAAGGGCAAACGATTAGACACCTCTCTCCAAACCTGTATATCTACCATGGGTTCTGTACCAGAGCCAGTAAGTGTAGATGCACTCGTAGTTGGCGCTGGAATGGGAGGTATTTATGTTACGCACAAACTCCATCATGCAGGGCTTAACGTTCTCTGCATCGAAATTGCTGAGGATGTAGGTGGCACATGGTATTGGAACACTTACCCTGGTGCCATGAGCGACACTGAGAGCTACCTTTATCGCTACTCTTGGGATAAAGAAGACCTCCAATCCTACCCATGGTCACGCCATTACGTTTATCAACCTGAAATTCTAGAGTATCTGCGCCATGTGGTGAAGAAACATGACCTTCGCAGACATATGCGCTTTAATACAGAAATGGAAACGGCCCAGTGGAATGAAGAAGCCAAGCTCTGGAAGATTTCCTGCGCTAGTGGGTTGGCTATTTATACTCGCTATCTGGTAAACTGCCTAGGCCTTCTTTCGAAGCCAAACTATCCAAACATTCCCGGTATATCCACATTTGCTGGAGACCTTGTCCATACAGCTAGATGGAACCATGACCTGAGGTTAGAAGGGATGTCTGTGGGGGTCGTTGGCAATGGGTCAACTGGGGTGCAGGTCATGACGGCAATCGCCCCTGAGGTTGGCCGCCTTACTTCTTTCCAGAGACATCCGCAATACACTGTGCCTAGTGGACAAGGAAAGATCCCTGATGGATACCGCGAGAATATCAACGCCAATTATGACAAAATCTGGCAAGATGCCAAGGCATCGTCAACCGCATTTGGTGTCCCCGAAACGACGCGGAAAACGATGGAGGCAACTCCTGAGGAGCGCCAGAAAGCATTTCAAGATGTTTGGGATCGAGGAAATGCTTTCTGGTTTATGTTAGGCGCATTCGGCGATCTGACTACGAATGTAGAGGCAAATGAAGAGGCCTGCAAATTCATTCGGAGCAAGATTGACGAGATCGTAAAGGATCCCCGCAAGGCGAAAGCTCTGAAGCCGCATGACCTCTACGCACGGCGTCCTCTGTGTGACACTGGCTATTTTCAGATCTTCAACCAGGATAATGTGGATATAGTCGACCTCCGAGACACTCCCATTGACCAGATTGTGCCAGAAGGAATTCGGACAAGTGACGGGGTTGTTCATAAGCTTGATATTCTGATCTTGGCTACGGGTTTTGACGCAATTGAAGGGAGTTATGCGCGCCTTAAGATTACTGGACATGAAGGAAAATCGCTCCAAAAGCACTGGGAGAATGGCCCGACGGCCTATGGGGCGATTGCATGCTCTGGATTTCCCAACATGTTCCTCGTCGCTGGCCCTCAAGGAGCATTTGCAAATTACCCGGCGCTGATGGAGAGTGAGGTCGAATTTATCACCCAATGCATCATGCACGCCGAAAACAGCAGACAAGATCATGTAATCGAAGTTTCACCCAGGGCGGAGGAGAAATGGAGCGAGCTCTGCAATAAGCTTGTGGAGGGTTCTCTCTTCAAAACGACGTCGAGTTGGATATTTGGAGAAAACATTGAAGGCCGGAAGCCATGTACGAAGTTCTATTTTGCAGGTGTGGGTTCTTATCGCGAAAGAATGGAGAAGGAGATCAGCTCTGGTTTTCCTAGTTTTGATAGCCTTTGAGTGCAATTGGATACGGAGGCTTGCTGTAACATGGCCAGTATAGCTATTGAGTTTGAAACTTTAGAATCCCGTCAATTCTACAGGAGTTGAGCTGGAAGGAATGGTGCATATTCTTTTCCGGACACTTAGCAACAACCTGTCACTAGCAACATACAAAATGCAGCCAACAATCGGCCGAAAACGACCGCTAAGTACGACTAGTAGCTATGAGTTGGTATCGGTTGAAGAGGTTTATTCATTGTATAAATATTCCAGTATCCCGGCATTCAGAGCATGCGGCCTCCCGGCTGAATTAGTGTCTTTTATTACGAACACACTAATTTCTGGATTAGAAGATTCATTTTAACTGTGTAAGACTAACTTACCACTTGTTCCAGGTTATCGGAAAAAATATTGAGCGTAGGATGCTGACCTTCGGGACACGTTATTGTAAATTTGAAAGGTGCACCACTGACCAAACCGAAACTGGCAATAGCGATTGAAATAAAAAGTGCACCCTTCATTTTAGCTTAGCAGGCGGGCACTATCAATAAATGAATTAAAAGCTTGTATGTTGTTATTGAAATCTGGATGGCAACTAGTAGTAGATATGTTCAAAAATATACCGTTGGGCTCCCTGGAGGAGGAGGCCGCCGCTCATATACTTATTCTTGCCATATTCTCACACAAAGCATCGAATGAAATGCGAGACCATACTTGTCACCATGTCTCATAAAGCTGGGTTTCAAAAGTGAAAGTAAATTAATGTCGTTACACGGAAGTTGGCTTCAAGACATTATTTCTCAGTCTTACACCTCTGCCATACCTGGTCACATTATCCTAATCTTTGAATGTAATGGCGATACAAACCATGGCAATTTCCAACTTTGAGATAGCTACATGAATATCCTGTCACACCTGTGCGCTGCAAGATCATCCTTTGTTTAAGCACTGATAGACAGTCCTCATTTTCAATAATTAGACTAGCAATTTATCCTGGAAGCAAGTCATAGTTCGGTATCATTGTCTGACCCGGCCGTGTGGCCGTACTTCGGCGTTATTCTCTTTTACGGAGCCGTGTCTAGCCACATATGTCCACGCATTCTATGCTCAGGTTTCATACGGGCTGTGAGTATGATGTCCGTATTGATGACGTATCACACTGGTGCCACAGATGTCGGGTCAGGGGATAATAAGCTTGAGTGGCGTCGGGTGCTCCTCGCACACGAGAAAACGAACGCCTGAAGGTCAAGATTCGTATCGCACTTGAGCTCCCTGTATCCTCGCCCCCACTTTTGCGCGATATTTCTTAATGCATTTGCACCCATCGCTTAACTGCCTTTTTGCGACACTTTACGAAGTCATCTAAGTTGACCCACTGGACTAGCTCGTCAGCGTCCAACAATATTCCCGCTGTAGATGATTCTTCAGGATACCAAGAGGTCATTGGTCAGGGGACCCAGGACGTAGTATCCGAAATTTTAGTATGCAACAAGTGCTTGATAGTGCAGCTGCCGAGTCCACCTTGCGTGTACAGTTGTCGAATTTACGGCTTTTCCCCAGCAGGTCCTCCGTATAACTGAATCACTTTGCTAAATGAGAACTTTTGTTCGCTTGATGTGCTGGTGTGGGCAATTGGATAACCATAAACCAAAGTTTTGGCTAAAAAACTAACATGGGCCTCGGCCGTTCCAAGGGCGCACTGTGTCCTATAAAACATGATGGAATTATACTCAAAGTTCAAAGGTCGACAACGTAAATAATGTGGGAAGGCACTCATTTCTGAGCGTTCAGTAATAAACTTTCAGTCTTCTAGAAGCGCCGAGGTGCCGTAGATGTTTTGGTGTTTTTGGTCGACACAAGGATTTATTTGAGTTGCGACTACCGTCGGGCATGTCGGTACATCGGAACGTCGGCAAAGAAATACCTACCTGCAGCTGGATAGATCGAATCTTAAACATTATAACGAAGAGGCACACTGGAATGTGAATCGAAGCGAGATGCAGCATGTGAACCAGGCATGGGTATCACAGCCTCAAGCTGGTGGTTCCCCCGGGTGTATAAAATGCCAGCACCCACTTCCCCAGAAAATCTGTTGACAAATCGAACAAACTATACTTGGTTAATAACATCAACATGAAGTATTTTATCAGTCTATCCATTTTCGTCACTGCGGCATTGGCTGCAGCCGTGCCAGCGCCAACCTGCGCGGCAACCAATGAAGCTTGCAACTATTCAATCTACCCTGCCAAGGCCTGCTGTTCTAATCTTCAGTGTTCATACCAAGCGGGTGCACCACCAGGTGCATCTGGATCTGTATGACCAGGACATTTACCATGTTTTTACGAAATTAAACTGACGGGTAACCCACAGTGTGTCCAACCGCCGGCCCCGAGCGCGACGAGCACGAGCGCCTCGGGAACAGGAATGACGGGTACCGGTATGACGGGTACCGGAATGACGGGCACGGGTATCACGAACACTTGGCAAAGTTGTCTTCCTTCAGGGGGGTTCTGCAGCCCACTTTTTCCCTTTGGAACTTGCTGTGCGCCCCAAAAGTGCACGACATTCAGTTTTGCAGGTTTCAATATCGCATTCATTGGAACGGTAAGATTGCAGCTCAGTGGCCTTTGCAGATCTATGCTAAACACTGACATATAGTGCGCGAACCCGCCGGCGACCTCTTCAACCGCTCCAGTCCCCACCACCACTGCCCAGAACCCACAACCCACGTCGACATGTGTCGCAGCAGGAGGGTCTTGTAATCCAACCATTAACCCTCCCAAAAACTGCTGCGCACAGTTGAGATGCGTCACCACCAGCTTCCTGCTGGGCGCTTATGGTACAGTAAGTATATCGAAATGTCAAAATTAAACGATACTTGTGCTAAGCACTTTCACCACAGTGCCAGTAATCTCAACCAATAACATATCAGCCCACTGCACTGGATCCCATTTTTTCAACTCTCAAGCGGTTGCCGCAGAGTACCATCGTTGCTGGCGGTGTCTGCAGAAAATGACAATCCCAATTCCCAGTTTTATGCAGTCCTTGGCTATGTCACTCTCATGAGGCAAGAAAAGTCAGCAATTTCATGTACTTTGCAATCATAGTGCTCCATCGTGTAATGCTGTGGGCGCAAGATTGACCTGGTCTATGAATAAAAGATTGGAGGAGGAAACAAAAGCAAAAGCATGAAATCGCGACACCCAAAAACTGTTGTCTATTTATCAAGGCTTTAATATAAAGTAATTCACCAATAATTCCTTCCGCAACACTGATAAATACTTGTGACGGCTGTCATTTACTACTGACAGTCCAATGGCTTTGTGGCAGTTCTCTTACTACATGCCGCATGCACCACTTCCAAACTTCCCTCAGCTTAATTAATCTAAATAAGGATTTAGGATACGCAAAAAAAGTATATCCTATTTCAATACGGCCAGTAAACCTAAAACCATTCGGTTCTAGGTGCGGTAGCATACCAAATCTTTTGAGCACCCAGGAGGGGACAAGTCTTTTCCGGATTTTTCACTTTTGGGTCGGAACGCTTGGGATCAAATTCTCGCCTGAATGGCATCCAGTCGTCCAAATCCCCCCATTTCTGTCTCCTGCGACTTCAACAAATATCAATCTCGCCTGCAAAGTAGCTTCAAGAGGCACCCTAAAAAATAGAAATCCCTATAGGAATACCTGGGACACCTTACGTCTGGGCGACTGGTTCACTCGTTTCGGTTAGTGACGTTTTCTTTCCTAACCATCCACCGTCAGTGTTGGGAGCCCCTCATTTATAAAGTTTGAGCACCCCACTTTATGAACCACCCAATGGTAACCAAAGAGAGCTTTTATAAAAATGAGTTAGTCAAACTCCTGCAAAAAAGCTGCATTCCGTTCATAAATTGGCGATAATCAGCTTGTAACTAGCCTGATTGTTGTAGAATCCGACATACCCTATATATCTACCAAAGCCCTAGCATCCCAGAATGGCACAGTTTTGACCCGTTTGCCCCACAGGTTGATTAGATGATACTAGCTTGAGGCTAGGTATCTTGCGACAATTCTGACTATTTAAGTATGGTAGAATAAAGTGATCTTGGGAAGTTCAGAATCTCACGCACGGATTCCTCGGTCAATATTTCATGAGCGAGACAATCATTTGCAGAACTAAGTAATATTATATATTAATTAACCTTTTATAGTAGGCTGACATTTTGAATTCGTGATATCAATATATATGAAATTTTCCTCCCTTCGGGAAAAGAGAGGCTTAATAAGGTAGTAATACCTAGGAGTAGATTAAACCTATAGACTTTTAAATCTTATAATATAATTATCTTTATATTAATAATTAACTTTAAAGCTTAAAGATAATATAAAATAAAAACTTTAATAAAAATAATAAAAATTATAGCTTTTTAGCTAAAATTTATATATTTTAATTTAAATAAAAAAATATATAATATTTATATATAATATTATATAAAAAGTATATTATTTATAAAGATAATATCCTTTTATAAATAGACTTTATATATTAATATATATATTAAATAATTTAAGCTAATAATATTAATTTTATAAAAACTAAAATAAATAAGCTTAAAAATAATTTTAAATTAATATTTAAATATATTATAAGTATTTTATATTTAAAAATATAAATCTTTTTTATTTTTTAAAAATATAATTTATTAAAATAAAAAGATTTTAATAATA
>JAHVYC010000231.1:5739-26642 GCA_020623665.1 Calonectria multiphialidica
CAGGACTCGGTGGGCGAGGGGCCGGCCGACTCGGACGACTGGGCGAGAGCGGCGGGGAGGAGGCCGAGAAGGGCGAGAGCGAGGGCTGAGGTCTTCATCTTGGAGTTGATGGGAAGATGCAGACAGGAATTGGATATTGCAAAGAGCGGCAACGAGTGTCAGGTTCAAAGCGGCAGCAGCAACGACAACAGCGAGTGGCGATACAGGACGAAGAGTTTGGGGGTGGGAAGAGGGTCTTTATACTAGAGCTACAGGCGCACCGGAGATGCAGATGCAGCTGCAGAGGCGGCAGATCAGCCTCGAGCCACAGGACGGAGTGATTTACGAGTTTCCAAATCGCGTTGGGTTGGGCCTCTTCTGGCAGCTTTTGCTACTTACACCGAGCCCAGCGCAGCCAAGAACTCGTCGACGGGGGAGGGGTGTGTATATTCAGCCTCCTCCGGCCGGTGGAGAAGATGCTGACCACTGCGATGGAGCAGCGACAATAGTTCCTATGTCAGTGTGCAGCCTGTGGACGGCGTGATGGCGTCAAGCCCCCGGTTAAGCATGGTGAAGAAGCATGTCCCTCAAGCATAAACCTCAAGCATAACCATGGCTCTAACCATGACTCTAACCAGACCACCTCTCCTCCGCCCGTGGGGAATTTATTATGGACCCGTCCCCCACGTCGGCCTCGTTCCCACGTCGTCCAGGCCTGCGCGAATCGAATCGCGTCCGCCTGGGAGCGCCGCGTCTTGGCGCTGGCCATCAGGGTCCTCGCCTTATACCACTCACTCACCGAAGCCCGGGCTACGGCTCCACGCCCGGAGCCAACCAGGCAATGGGGAGCTGGCCACACGATGGGGAACCAACCACACGCGATGGGGAACCTGCTCACTCTGTCGGTCCGTTCGTATTCTTTCGTCTGGCCTCTTTCCTTTTTTTTTCGCATCCCATCTCCGAATCACATCTTGCCATGATGCAAAAGACTCCAAAACGCCANNTTTTCCTTCTTTTTTACCTTTTCGGTCTGTCGGCTGAAGATAAAACTGGGCGAGAAGAGGTTGGCCGAACGCCCGCGAGTCAAAAATATCAATCCTGGACTCTGGGCATTACTCGTAGATTGTCCTTGCTTGGTTGGGCCTCTGAAAGAGAAGAGAAAAAAGAAATGACAGGCATCTCGGGCGTCAACCGCGGCTCATGGTTGCTGGTGTTGGCCTCCATGTTGCCTGCTGCCTGGACATCAAGTGAGGAAAGTAACGTCATGGTACCTCCGTCTCCTGATTGTCCATATGCTGCTTCGGTGGCTGTGGATGACCAGCAGCTGGTTTGTCTAGCCCCCTTGCAACACCCTTGTTTCTATGCCCTCGTCTAACACAGAGTGCAGTTGAACCCCATCAACTCTCCAGTTGAAGTTCATCAGGTCATTGTTACCGTTGAACAAATGTCCGGAAAGCCTGATACTCCTCGTCATGTTGAGGAAAAGAAGAGGCTTGACGGAACCATTGCCAAACCTTACGGCTCATTACCGCCTAACCATCCAAGGCATCGCCTTCTAGACGCCCTTTACGGGTTTACCCAATACAAAGAGCGTCAAAATGCCGAGTTGGATAGGTTAAGGGGCCTTTACAAACACACCTCAAAGGCCCAGAAGTCGGTATGCATGACCTGCTGTTCCACCTCGCGGCTGACTTGGTTTAACTGACGTTTGTCCAGCTGCTGGAGCGCCATGTTCACTACTCCCAAAAGTTTACTCGAATCAGTGAAGTGCTGACAGAGAACCAAGAGCTGTGTGATAGAATTGTTAACAACGCTCTCGAGTTTTATCAAATACCTCGCGAGGAGCTCCAGAAACACATTAGAGATGCCCAGACAGCGGGAAAGCAGGCTGACAAGATTGCTGTCTCCCAGGCCCTGAAACACTTCGTGCGAGACTGGACAGAGACAGGGCTACACGAGAGAGAAAAGCCGTTCAAGTGTCTATTGGAAACAATCAAGAGCTTGTTTTCGGACCAAGACACGGCTTCTCCCGTCAAGGTCCTCCTGCCTGGTGCTGGGCTGGGGCGTTTGGGCTATGAAATTGCCAACCTTGGAGGTATGAAATTGCTTTCCACGTTGCCTTGGGAATTTTCAACTAATAGATTTTTTAGGGTTCGAGGTTACCATTAATGAGTGGTCCATGTACATGAACGCCGTATACCGATTTTTGGAAACCCACCGCGTCCAAAACAGCGAATCCATCTATCCATTTATCGATGGGTGGTCGCATCACGCCACAGAGGCTGATATGCATAGGAAACTGTCGTTTCCTGATGTAACAGTCAATGCTAGCTCTGTGCTCATGGTCGAAGGCGACTTTACCACGGCCTTCCAGAATCAACCGGGTGGCTACGATGTTGTCGTGACTTACTTTTTCATCGACACGGCACGAAACTTGATGAGCTATTTCGATACGATTAAACATGTTTTAAAACCAGGAGGCCATTGGATCAACCTTGGCCCTCTCCTCTACGGAACCGGACCGTTTGTCCAGCTCACAATGGAGGAGATTGTCGTCGTCACTGAGGCCATGGGATTTCAGTATCTCGACACTGACGAATCCTGCGGGGACTTGACGTTTGCCGACAAGAAAGTTAGAGGGATGGAGGCTATTTATGGCTTTGATGACAGGGCCTTGACAAAAAATGCCTATAATGCACAGTTCTGGGTGGCAAAAAGGTTATAGAGGAAGTAAAATATTCCAAGAGCAGATTTTTATCAACGTACAAAACCAATAGAAGGCGCCGGCCTAATGAAAATAAGAACAGAGCAATGTAATTATTCTGGATACAGATCGTGACGTTGTCGGGGAGATCTCGTGCTGCATAGATAATCGTGCCTCCACGTGTCTGTCTGTGATGACTTTAGACAGGACATGATACGGAGAAGCAAAGAATTTAAACAAATTGAACCGTAAATGACACAGCATTAAAATTGTATTATTTATTTATTGCTAATTATCCTTCCTGATTCCATTTACTGATCTTTTCCTTATGATTCGTCATGTGGTAAAAATTGTTGTCACAAATTCGCCAAGGTAACAATACTTGTTGTAATTCATACGCTTCACATCCTCCTCACATTGACTCTTACACGTGGTTGTATAGACAGCTCATAAAAGATCGGCCCAATTAGCAATGTTTAACCATCCCTGATCCGTAAACCCATTCAACTGGAGCGGCTCGCCCTCGAACAGCCTGTTCCAATCCGGCGGGCTTTCGGGAATGATGACCTGCTCACCCTGCAGGTGCTGGGTGACCATCGTCTCGTACTCCTGGTGCAGCTCCTCAAACACGTTGTGCACGGCCTCGGCGTTGGGCCAGTACCGCGCCAGCGCCAGCGTCGACCTGAGCAGCCTCGAGAGCTGCTCCAGGGCGTGGATCGCGACCAAGAACGTGCGGCGCAGCACCGCCGCGCGAATCTCGTTTGCGAACTGGATGCCGACGGCGGTGATGGCGCTCACGGCGGTGAAGTGGCACTTGCGGACGTCGTCTCGGGTCGCGAGCTGCTCCAGGGAGGTGACGATTGCCTGCGCGGCCGTGGAGCAGATGGACTGGCTGCTCGACTCGCTCGGCACATTTCGGTGCAGATGGAGCAGAATCAGATTGTAGTGCATCCGGAGGTGGCGGGTCCAGGGGTCGTCTTCCTCCGCGACCGAGGATATGCCCGACCGCAGAGACCACAGGCCAAGTCGAGCGTTGATGGAGCTGATGTCTACCATTTTCTCTTGTGCTGGTGCGTTGAGCGCCAGAATATCCAGACCAATGTACGCAAGCTCCACCATGCGATTGAGAAAGTCGGGTTGGGCGTCTACGCCCAGGGAAGGCGTGTCGGTCATGTCCTCGTCGGCCAGTGGTTGCTGATCGATGTCCTCAGCCCTGACCGAACACGGGCGCCCCGTTTCAAGAGACGCAAAAACCTCGCAGACAAAGGCCGACCACCAGCAGCGCCTGTACTGCGAGGTCTCAGTCTGCGGGAGGTGCTTGCTGTAGCGGTGCGCTCCCAAGCCGACCCCTATGCGGACGGCGACGCCGGACCAGTACCACGGCCCTCCTGCGACGGTGTCGCCGTCGCCAACGTGCCAGGTGAAGATGGCGGCGGCCTGCATGAGGTGTATCCGATCCGTCTCGTGGCGCATGTGGTAGAGCATGCTGGCCCGGCGGAAGAGGATGCTTTTGACGGCGTACCGGTCGTTGGCGACCAACGGGTGGGAGCACGCGTGCGCCCCGGCCATCAACACAGCCTGGAACAGCAGCAGCGGCGGTGGCTTGTCGGGGGAGCGATAGCTGGCGAGGAACTCGGGCCGCGAGATGATGGGGAGGAAAGGGTGGATGTGCTCAAAGTAGGCCGAAACCAGTGCATCGCGGACGTCTTGGGCCGGAAAGGAGGCCACATCTACGGCGAGATCCTGGGTGGACGGCACGCCCCAGAGGTCGGCGCTCGGCTGCCATGGCTTCGGCTGGCGGATTGGGGGATACGGATAGTGCAGCGGCTTGATGTGCGGGCCGGNNGCCGTCGATGATGGTCTCCGCGGCGTGCGAGGACAGCGGCCGCTGGATACCGCCGATGCTCGCGAAGGGCTGGCGGAAGGACCGGTGAAGGTCGACCAGATGGACCAGGTTGGACACGGCGGTGCCGATGTATGCGATGCGGAAGTTGTGGGTGGTGCCGAAGATGGCCCACGCCGCGGCGTTGATGCCGGCGCCGATGCCGTGCCGGAAGAAGCGCGAGAGGCCGCTGCGAGCAAGATGCTCCTGTCCTCCGGGCCGAGACGCCTGGTCTTCGGCGTGATTCACGTGTGACGCTGGCGGATGTGGGTGTGGATGTGAATGTGAATGGGTATGGTTGTGGATGTGGGTGTGTGAGTGCGGGTGTGAGTGTGAGTGCGATTGTGTGTGTGAGTGCGCCTGTGGTTGCGACTGTGATTGAGACTGAGACTGCGGTTGTGGAGGGAGCGGAGTTGGCGGTGACGGCGCCCTTGGGGGATCCTCGTTGGCTACGTCATGCTCGCTTGCAGCATTGACGACGCGACTGGAGGTCCTGGACGGGGACTGCAGCTCAATTGCACCCGCAGACGACTGTCGCGCGCTATTCAGGCCGCGTCTGGGCGTTGCCCACTTGGTGGTTGATCTGTGTTGCTCGTCAGTTCACACACACGAACTTGTCATGATGGGTTGGCTCGGAACCGAGAACCTACCGACACTCGATTCCCGACTTTTCGCAGCCAGAACACGGGCCGCCCGCCCGAGCGACAATGTCGCAGCGGACCTTTCTGCGACGGCAGACATCACAAGCTTTCCGCTGCTGTCGCCGCCTCTGTTCCTGCTGCATCGCTGCGCTGCATGGGTAGATTGCGTTGCGAGAGTCTGGCCTCTGTTTTCTCGGTTCCGAGCGCGTGAGAGAGCGGGGGCCCTCCAGCTAATCTGTAAGCCGGGGATTAGCCCGCCAGCAGCAGTGCTGGGCCTGCTTATCGGCACCATGCGCCAGGGACTGGAGATAGAGCCAGACTAGTTAGTTGATGGGAGCACCGGGCCGGTCACAGCGATTAACACGGAATTGGATAAAGCGCTGCCCACCTCTGCAATTGGCCCTGATCTTGTCCGGCTTGGACAAAGCGGGCAGCGCAATGACGAACCCACAGGCGGCCGCCGTTAACTATAACTCGGCCCCCGAAACTCTAACCCATCCCACGCTTTGCTGGAATCGACTGACTGCTCGGCCAGAGGCCGTTTGACCCTGAAACATACCCTGTTGGGCAGTTGCAGCTGACAGAAGGGGAGCCCCGTGACGGTTGTAGTAGTTCGCATCAACGGATGCCCTTTGGCCGAGGTTGTAAGTGCCTGTCGACCAAGATGGTCCAGTCAATGAGGAGCCAATTCGGACTTCAGTGCTTACGGGCATCGACAAGTTGTCACATGTACTGATTCTCATTTTTTTCGTAGTGTGTTTTGATCGTGATCCGACACCTTCCAAGACTTTAACATTCCAAGCTTGTCTCCGATATTACTTTTCGAGAGGTAGAGGGTAACTGAAGAATTGGAGGCAGTTTTCTATAGCCGCTCGTCAAAGGATCCCGCTGCTTTGGCCGATCCTTCGAATGAGATCCAGCCCAATGGCTGCCAAATGATCAATTCGTCTTATTTATTAGTCAATAATATTGATTCGCTTTCTTTATTTATTTCATTCAGATGGTTTAACTATTGCCATGTATATGGCAATTTACTATTCGTTACTCTTTCGCACAAGCAACAACGGCTTGCCACTATCCACCCCGTCACCTGGCCGAACCAAGACCTTGACAACAGTTGCGCTCGCCACACCGGACTCTGCTAATACGTTAATCTCCATCTTCATGGCCTCTAGAATGGCTGTGATTTGGCCAGCTCTTAATATGTCGCCTTCCTCAATTAGCACTTTCCAGACATTGGCGTTGACTGGCGACTCGATCGCTTCAATTGTGGGGTCTGTAAAAAGGGTCAGTCCTGGCTCTTTTCTTTCTTTATCGGTGGGAACTTACCATCTAAAAGAGCCTGGATCTCGTCAGTACTCGTCTCGCCCGCCTTCCGCTGCTCAATCCACCGCTCTAACAATTCCTTCTCCTTCACCATCATCCTACTCTGAGCCACCGCTCGCTGCCGGTGTAATTCCTTGGCCTCATCTGCTACTTCTTGGAGCAGCTGGTTATGGGCTGCCATGTCGAAGATCCCCTCTTCCATTTCAAATTGATAGCTTCCGGATCTGAACTGCGCCATCTTCATGTCGTATTCTTCTTCAGTCACCTCATAGTAGCTCAATGTGTCCATATCTTCAAACATCCACGGCTTTTCTTCGCTGAAGCCTGCCTTGTAGCCAAACACGTCGACGCCGGGAATGGTCATGCCTGTTGGCATGTAACCACCGGGGCAGTCAACGGGGTAGATTGCGATGCAGGTGCCACCCCAAGAAAATGTTCCTTCTGGGGTGTAGGTACGGCTGGGGTTCATTTTGGGCGTGCGCAGCCGGTGCCGCGGGTCTGCTGGAAGACTCTGGGGCAGGGCCATGAAGAAGCCAACACCGATGACGACCGACTCTAGGGTTAGGAACATTTGCTTGAGCTCGTCCAGCGTCATGCCGTTATTTTCAGCTGTAAACTTGAATGGATCCGGAAGGTAACTAGCCAGCGACCGTTGGTTGGCCATGTACCGCTCCATGGCATCGTCGAGCTTCTTGTGGCGGAACGTGACGGGCAATCGGAAGCTGCGGTTGGGAAATTTGGCAGTGCGCATATCGCCCAAGGAGCTTTCAAACTCGAGAAGAGTATCTATTAGGTCCTTTCTCGGAAGCCTCAAGCCGTCGTAGAAAATGGCCAGGGCATTTCCACAACCGACCGTGTTGAGGATTGCTCCACCCTGCTCTCGGTTTAGAGATGCCAGACCTGGGGCCGCTTCGAGGCGTCGCTTCAAAGCTGTCGCGCGGCATTTATTGTTCAGATCGGCCTTGCCATCGCCATAGTCGACTAGTAAATAGTCATCACCGCCGGCTCTGTAAGACACTTCGGGATTGGAAGATGTCGCATCAATGTGCGCCACAAGGTCAAGGCCAGGCTCCTTAGACTCTTCCTCAAGCAGCGTGCTTTCAAATGGGACCGCATCATCCCAAGAACCTGAATTGACTGCAACAGCCAGCTTGTCAATAAAGTCCTCGTTGCGTCTCCGGCATTTTAGGGCGCCATCTAAGCTGACCCTCCTAAATTTAAGGTTGTCGCCAGAGCGCAGCTGTCCAACCTTCCACATCTCGCCCTTGATCACTGTGATACTGCAAATGAAGCCGCCAAAGTCTGGGCAGTCAACAGGGAAAATGACAGGCTCATCACCGGTCCAATTCAGGCCACCAAGAGGATATCCATACTCAATGACATTACTTGGATGAGCGCCACCTTCTCCGCCGTCAGCGCGGGCAAACTTGGGCCGTGGACCGATGAGCCGAATACCACCGCGAGCCGCATTGTGGCTGATCTGCCATGTGGTCGAGTAAAACATTTCAAGGTCTTCCTCTGAGAGGTAGCCGGTTTCGTATGGCCCTGCCATGACTTGGACCTCCCATTCCGTTGTATACTTGGGCACCATATGCTCGGGCATTGTTAAGGTATCCTGTGATGGCAGCTCTGCAGCATCGACGATCCTGAGAAAGTCACCAGCTCGCAGCGGGCGGCCTTGGTATCCACCAACGTTGACACCAGGGTTGGTAGACTTGCTTCCGAACCATTCGGCGACATTGAGGAATCCTCCATAGACGGCAAGGTATGCTCGGCAGTGGGAGGCTAATTTACCAATAGTGAGTCGCTGGCCGGCCTTGATGTGGATACGACTCCAGAGTGGTACATCTTGTCCGTCCAGTTGTGCGGGTATTGAAGGGCCGCACAGAGATACGACGGCATCACCCAGGAACATCAAGTCCGGGCCCGTCAGAGTAATCTCTAGACCCTCCGTCCCAACGGGATTTCCAGCGAGAATATTGGCTGCCCGGAAGGCAATGGGATCCATGGGGCCGGCATGGCCGAAACCGTGACCCACAGTCGGTCGGCCGGGATAGTCCTGGACCAAGGTGTATGATCCGCCGGAAATAACGTCGATTGCGGGAGGGACATAGTGAAAAGAGTTGAGGAATTTGGTAATGGTTCTCCCCTTCTTGAAGGTCTTGTCTTGGATGATGGCGAGCAAAAAGTCCATGTTGATTGGAGGCCCGCTGACAACGCTCTCTTTGAGAACCGTTTCCATACCGGCGATTGACTCCTCTCGGGTCGGCGCGTAGTGCATCAGCTTGGCGAGAAGCGGGTCGTATTCAGGGCTCACGGTGATGCCAGCTCGCACCCATGTATCAACTCGTGTGCCTTCAGATTCGTGCCAGGAAACCTGCTGAAGCAGGCCAGGGCTGGGCGAATAGTTTCTGGCGGGATTCTCAGCGTACACACGCACCTCGATGGCGTGGCCCTTGGGCTCAAGGCACTTTTGTTGGAGGCTGTCAAGCTCTGCGGCGTCAAGCCCGCCTTTCCCGCCGAGTTCGCAATCTGCTTGTCGGAACATGAGCTCTACAAGGTCTACGTTATAACACAACTCGGTGATGCCATGCTCGACTTGTAACCGGGTGTTCATCTCCAGGAAGAAGAAGTCTCCAGAATGGTCATCGACAAGGTACTCGACTGTACCTGCCGAGCCATATTTAATACTCTCCGCCAGACGAACCGCACACGATGTCAGTTTCGCACGTAGTTCAGGGTGCTGATTGGATACAAAGGGGCTGGGGCACTCTTCGACAACCTTTTGGTGCCTGCGCTGGATTGAGCATTCTCGCTCGCCAATGCTGATGGCTTTGCCCATGCCGTTACCAAACACCTGGACCTCTATGTGGTGGCTGTCGGGGAAGTAGCGCTCGACAAATACGCCAGAGTTCTTAAATAGTGATGCGCCACGAGACTGTACCGTCTGGTAGTTTTTGCGGACTTCGGCCTCGTCAGCGCAGACAAGCAGTCCCATCCCGCCACCTCCAGCAGTTGCTTTGAGCATGACGGGAAAGCCGATGCTGGAAGCAGCGGAAACGGCAGCCTCCTCGGTTTCCAGCAGTCCTTCTGACCCAGGGACTACAGGAACACCGGCGCCCGTGGCCAGGCCGCGGGCTGTGTGTTTCAAACCAAAGGATTCAATGGCTTCTGGCGATGGCCCGACAAACACGAGGCCGGCCGCGGCGATGGAGCGGGCAAAATCTGTATTCTCAGAGAGGAAACCATAGCCAGGGATGATTGCTTGAGCTCCATGAGATTTTGTGATGGAGATGATTTGGTCTCTGAGATGGCAGTTAGTGGTTTGAACATGGATTTATCGAGGCTTGGTTGACACTCACCCGTCGAGATATGCTGAGCGCGATTCCCCACTCAGTAGGCATGCCTCGTCTGCTGCGAGTACATGATGAGACGCACAATCGGGCTCAGTATAAATTGCAATTGTGCGAATGTTTAATTTTCTTCAAGGCATTAGCGTGTCATGAGTTAATGCATCGTCATAATACTAACTTTGCTGCTTTGATCAGCCGGCAAGCAATCTCACCCCGATTGGCAATGAGAACTGCCTTGAGGTGCTCCATCTTTGCGCGATGGATAGTGTAAACCTTTGCTTGGGTATTATGCAGGTGATGCTTCTGCGGGCCGCACCAGGATTCGACCGCGAGGAGTGAATGTAGCGGTTATGAGGATATGATAGATATCAGAACATGGCGCATTTAATCACTTCTACGACGGAGGTTGGTACATGCCCGAGCTAGAAACTGTCCACTCTGGGCTGACATGCCAACACTAATCAGTCTGGAGCTACTGTCTCATCCTCCTTCTATCCGTTATCACTAATGTAAAGATAAAGCTTAGGATGCGGGGGAACAAGGAACCCCGCCGTTAGCGACCGGTTCCGATTACTTGCAGGCAGAGTGCAACGGGTGTGACGGCCAGATTCTGCGACACAATGGGACAATTCGGGTCCGAGGTCTTGGTCGTAGATCGGCTTACGTAGGATGGGCGACATGATCGCTCAACTGGGACAAGATAAGAGCACGCGGCCTTATCAGGTGNNCCTGGGCCCTTTTGCCAAAGCTAGTCCGGGATATGCCATGATGCACTCACTATAACCCCGCAATTGCCACACCCTGGTTCCCTGAGATAGCTATGCATTTGAGACAGTGACGTGCTCGCGGAGGACGGAAGTCCTGATTGGGAATATCTTACCTTTGCACAGGACACTGGCATGTCGTGCCGCGGTGGGGCCTTGCGGAAATTAACAGGTGATAACTATCGTCGTTCCACGATTCTGAAATTTTCGACACATGCAGTGAGTACGAGGAAGAAAGGCAACATGTTTGAATCATGGTAAATAAAATATTATGAGTCTTTGGCCTTTTTCAAAATGCCCCTGCTCCAGGTAGCCAAGCCAGGTTTTTATATCGGATTTGCCTCAATCACATTCCATGCCAGAAAAGACAATGTGCAACATGACTTCAAATTATATCCAGTCTTGAATACAGGGAAACAGTGTGAGGTTTCGATTATTCTGGATCTCTCCTACGAACTAAAATAAAAGATCACAAGGCCCAAAACTAGGCTTTGTTCGTGACAGGGGCGTCCACCTTTTCCACGACAGTCCTTGAGCCCGCGATCGACTCTGACTCTGTTTCAGTGGCCTCGATGCGGGGAGTTCCAGTAATGCCTCCGACTAATCTGCGCCATACCATCATGATAGGCTGTCGGCCCTCCCAGATTGGAAGCAGGGTAATGACACTGGCCGCGAAAAACGCCCAGAGAAATAGAACTACAACCCAGCCCGTAAAGAAGCCCTTGCTGAAGACATAGCTCGAGGCATACATGGGAATAGGCCACAGGACGCACAAAGAGATGGTGATGAATGCAGCGAGAGCGAGGGACCTATTTCTCGCCTGAACCAGGATGCGGTCATTTTCTTGCTCTTCTCTTTCCTGTTCAACAAGGATAGATATAGCCTCCTCACTCTGAATATTCACCGCTCGCCCATTAACTGTGATATGCTCATCGTCACCACGATGAATTTCATCCTTGAATGTCTGCCAGTCAAAGTTGTCCGGCTTGATGTAGGTAATGAGAGGCGTGAGGATGAAAGGAGCAGTCAAAGCCATAATGTTTCCGGCAACGAGAGGTTCGTTTGTGTTGAGGGTATCAATAGTAATCGATCCTTCTTTCTTGTGAGCCGTCAGGAACCACGCGATAATACCGGCTGCAGACCCGATGGGTGGAGCAAGCAATGCTGCCAACCTCGACTGCTTTTTCCACATAATAGTGCAAGCCATGGGGACGATTGCGGCGTCCACGAAAATACCGATAGCTGTGATTAGAAACCCGACGCTAAACCCTCCATGGTTGAATGCAATAGCGATGGATGCGGAGAAAATGGCAAATCCGACAGTGACAAAATGTGAGAAGATAAGTAGCTGTCGCCCACTGGCCTTCGGCCGAATATAAGCCTGATAGACGTTGTATGTGATCAACGCGGTTGTAGCAACGGTCTCAGATGACATGGCACTGGTGACAGCCATGAAAACCATGAGAAGCACCGCGACAGCGCCTCCATTGCCCATCAAAGCAATGGCAGCATATGGCATAGCAAGACCAGAAGCAACCTCGTAGTCATTCATTCGGTTGGGGTATGTAGGCCACTGAGGAAGGTGCTCCATGGCAGCAGCAGCGAGGCCAAAGGTGCTGGCGAGGACAAAAGGAATGGTAAACCAGGAGAGTCCTCCGAGGATGTAGCCCTTGGAAGTGCTCCGCGGGTCGCAAGCAATGGCTTTTTGGAAGAGCTGACTATCCACGCATGCTGCGAAACCAGCACCAATGAACACTAGACCAACGAAACCACCTTGTTGGGATCGCATTGTGAGGTATTGGCCATCGGCATTTCCTTCAACGGGGTGGAGAGCTGCTGCCTCTCGAAGGAGCTCCCACACTCTGCCCGGAGAACCCACGGCGTTCGATGTGGCATAGAGTACGAAAAGGGACATGAGCATAATAACATAAATGATTACAGTGTGAATCTGAAAGAAATGCCATTAGTAAATTCCCAAAGCGGATGGAGTCTTAAACTTACCCAGTCAGTGATGAATGTGGCTTTGATGCCACCCATTAACGTATAGATGACAACTCCTATCGGGAAAAGGAAGCAGATTGCATCACGGTTTACGCCAGTGATTGATGCATATACTGCGGAACCTCCAACAAGAAGATTTACCGTGGTGATAATTTGATAGATGAGAGAGTATGCGCTGAAGAGGAGATGGACCGCTTTTCCATACCGGACCTTGACAACCTGCAGAAATGTCTGAGCATGAGGCGCCTTTCGCTTCAGTTCAACAGCCGCAACAGAAAAGAGTAGGATCTGGACACAAGCCCCAGCAGCGTACCAAAATGGACCAGAAACTCCGTATCTGAATCCATAAGTAGTGCTAGTCAGAAGTGTCGTCGCAATAGTCCAAGAGGATACCACAGCAGAAGCAGTGAGGCCGGATTTGACAGAGTGCTTTGCTGTCATGAACATTTCCGAGTCCTGAATCTCATTCATGTAACGGCTGAGAATCCAGGATATGAGGGACATGCCAATCGCAAACACTGCGCCGACACCGACAACGATGCCGTAGCCCACGCCCTGTGATAGTGGCGTGGGAATTTGAAAGACGTTTTCCGACATTTTTTTTTTTTCACGCATATATGGTGATGCCGTCACTTGAAAGAAAATCTATACGTTCGATTCAGTCACGCCGGGAACCGATCGACAAAGGAAGACATGAACGGTGGGTCTACGCGGTGAGNNGCAACACGCTTATGTATGGTATATCATTGAGACTTATCACGCTATGAGCACCCATGTTTCATCACTATCAACTCGCATTCCAAATGATCACCGATAAGTATTCCACTCTATACGCAGCGATCATGGTCTAGAATCTGGGGTAATTGTCCTGGTATCGAGTGATGACACTTGGGTGGTATGGGTGATATCACCAGGACCAGGATAATCGCTTATCTTGCCCATGTGCCGGACCCGAAATCCTGGGCAGAGCGATTCAAGACCCAGCCCCCCTCACCCCAAACATGAACCCCGTCAGGTTTTGGTCTCGGGAGGAGTGCAGAGATGGGAAACGCCAGTCAAGAAAACTGGGCCGTCTTATCGAGGCGCTACGGCTTAAACTCGCCCGCCCATAGCGCCCGGGCCGGTCTTGGCCAAGGCCACGAGTTGGATCCCTGTCTGATTGTAGCGTGAGTACAGGAACAATGCCCATTGGTGGGATGGACTCCTTTCGACGACTGATGTCAGGTGAGACGAGGAAGTAACCGGTTTCTATGAAACTTTGTCTCGTATGAGACCCAATTGGATTGATTGATGGCCAAGGTGGGAAGAAGGCATTCTTAGCTTCGATTCTTGCAGTTTCCGAGAAGGTTTAATACATAGAACCATGGGTAAATTAGTTATTCTCTCACATGAGCTCCAGGGATGCTTATGATGAATCTTGTTTGGCGGCATTTGGAGGGCTTGCATTTCAGCGCAGTAATCCAATGTAGTCTGAAACGAAAAATATTTCTGTCCTATTGTGCTCAAACTTTATGCCACACCACTCTTCAAAACCTGGGGGAAATGGCTAGCCTGATTAAAATAGGACCTACCAATCCCCTGGAACCCTGTTTTCTTTTCTTTCTTTTCTTCTCCGTATGAACCAACAATATGGTACGGTGGCTGCAGAGATTAAGCATAACTGGGGCACATGAACCAACAGCTAGATTAGCGATGATCTTCAATCCACGATGTTTTTTCTTTTTTTATCGCGCGCCTGTGTGAGGCGTCTCTAACTGGTGTTTTGAAAAACAATGTGCCAAATGTCCGAAACGTGTGCACCCATGTCAATTCCATTAAGGTACTGGGTGTGGAGTCTGTCACTCAGCACTAGGAGAATTAGGGTGGAAATTATGGGCTATCGTGAGCTATCGCGAGCTATCATATCGATGAGGTATCTTGATAAACTTTCCTTTCTAAGAAATCCTTCGGATGATGGGTACCGATCATGCGCGCGTTCGAGGTGCGGCTCCGAATTTTATGACGACCCCGCTTGAAGTTTTCCTCGGTTCCGTGATACCAGACATGCTATCGGCTCTTTGGCTTGGTTCCCCCGATTGGGGTCAGACTCATGTTCCACCTTTTGGAGGAGTTATGGCCGATATGTCTGATGTCATAATTGTCTAACCCCATTTTGCCTGCTCTTTCCTTTTATCCACGAGGGGCCCGGGTTTTGATTTCGGGTTGGAGCAAAGACACCACTTACACCCACCACGCTATCTATACACAGCGGTATTCGACCACGACCAAAAACAATGGCGCGCACACTCCAAAAAGGCCTCATCAATGTTGATATGGGGGAGGCATATGGGAACTACTTATGTGGCCCAGATAAAGAGCTATTGCCCATGATTGATCATGCTAATGTAGCTTGTGGATTTCAGTGAGTGAACTGACGGACTCTGGGTGGCGGCGGTTTCGTGGAGGCTTCGACGACTAACCCCCAGATAGTGCTGGAGACCCACTTATCATGGCCGAGACAGTGGCCCTGTGTAAGGAACATAATGTCAAGATTGGCGCACACCCCGGTCTTCCTGATGTCCAGGGCTTCGGCAGGCGAGAAATGAAGCTCACCCCGGAAGAGCACACAGCGAACATTGTGTATCAAGTCGGCGCCCTCCAGGCGTTTCTTGACCGCGAGGGTGTCGAAATGCATCACGTTAAGCCTCACGGCATCCTCTATGGCATGATGGTTCGTGACATTGAAGTTGCTCGAGCTGTGTGGGCTGGCGTGCCAAAAGGAATGCGAGTTTTTGGTCTTCCAGGAACCCACATGGAAACTGCTGCAAAGGAAGCAGGCCTTGAATTTTGGGCCGAGTACTTTGGCGATGTCAAATATCGTTCAGATGGAACACTTATTGTGGATCGCAAGAAGAAGCCATGGAACCTGGACGACGTCAAGGAGCACGTTCGACAGCAACTTTACGACAGCCAAGTGACGGCTGTTACGGGTGAGACTGTCGATTTACCCGTGAAGGAGTATCCCATCACAATCTGCTGTCACTCAGACTCACCCGGCTGTATAGAGATTGTCAAGGTTACGAGGGAGGTTGTTGACCAATACAACAAAGAGAAGGGTTTTTAGTTTGTAAAATATCAATAAAGCTTTGCATAAACTCAGAGACATTATCACGTGCCTCATTACATTACTGTTTGCGTTAAATCAAAAGGGTACATGAGATCATGCAGAGCCGTCGTCTGCGCAAGCTTAACCTATACCGCGATGGTTGTTTGCTTTTCTATCCTTCCTTTTTTAAAGAAAAACATGGCTNNACTACATTATTAATTCTTTAATTTTTAGTCAAGAGTTTGATTTCAACTATCGGAAGCAAAATTCTTAACTAACTTAAACAAAATTTGTCAAAGGTTTTCGCAAACTTCAAACAGTCATTTTCTGACAAGTGGTTTGAATCGTCCAAATACATGAACAGGACTGGAAATAGAGAGTCAAAGATTGATACAGAACAATATTAATAGCTTCTTCCTGGTTCTATAATTTGGAGAATATTTCATTTGCCTCACCTCGATTCTTGTTTGCCTTCCATTTCGGCATATACGGGCCAAGGCCAATGTGGATTTGATCCGTGCAGTGTGCTTCGCCAAGGACCGTGCCTTTTCACAGTGCAATCACGAGACGATTGACAGGGGGGAATTCTAAAAGGAAGGCTTAGTAAAGAAAAATTCAAGGTATGGTTGGCTAGTGGGAAATGAAATAGGGTCTGTGCCATGTAGGCGTTTTTTTCTGATACCAACTGGAAGATTAGCGATCGCGGGACCAGAACAATAAACAACGAACCGGACATCAATTGTTCGACTGCGATCCAAGATAAGGTAAACAAAGGAGAGGCAGCCAGAAATCAAACTAGTTCATACTCAGTGCCTATCCTCAACTACTTGACCTGGAGGTTGTCAATCGAATCAACTGCCAGGTCAAATCGACAACAGCAGGTTCCTGCATTTTTTAGTATGCCATCGACCACACATTCGTTCTGCAAAGGCGCACTTGGTTTTTTCATTGTTATGCCTTGATTCTCTTCGAGCCTCATTAAAGCCATTAATGACCTGAGTCAGAAATAACTCAGATTTATACTGCATGGCATTCCTCCAAAAACCGACTGAAGCCATCACGCGAGAGAAACCGTATGACGTAGAGTCCTAGTAAAAATGGAGGATAAATAGGTCCCGCAACGGGCATGTCATGTCGGCACGAAAATGCCAGACACCCTTGGCACCCTTGGCTGTGCAAACTTTAAATACCCCCCTCCGCAGCCTGTAGGAGCCCAATCCGCGACTGCGACATTTTTCGCAGGGGTTAGGTTCGAAATCTAACAGCAATGCAGCTTATATGCGACATTGGTGCGAAATATGCACAATACATATCCAGCCAGGGTCAATGAATGGTGTTGCCCAGAGATGAGTAAGATGGTGCACCGAATGACGGTTGGCTTCGCCGCTTCGATCTGTACCTGCTGGATAACAAATTTCCGCATAACCGATTGTCGCAGGGGGGTCGGTGCTTGTGGACAAGGAGCCTTGGGCCGATTGCTGTGGCTATGGCGTAGGATGGAAAACACGTGGGTTATAAAGTAGGAGCAGTCGCATTCGCACCCCGGCACCCGCTTCGCAAGCATCATAAATCCACTTATTCTTCATACAGTCCACGTCCCATCAGGAACAACTTGGAAGCGTCAAAAACGCCAGAGTTGCGATATTTCACTCAAATATTCAAAATGGGAAACGAAGTATCAACGCCCGAAGGGCCACTCCAAGTTTCTGACCACGTGGCACGCGCCGGATTCCCTCGTACCCTTCACATGATATGGCTAAAGCATCCTACGGCATTGGTCTTTGGTGTCGCCGCCGAGAAAGGAGGAAAAGCAATATACAGCCTTTGCATGCCGAGGGGATGGGGAGGCCCAATGATTCTTTTCCCTGGCGACAACTGCAAGGGCGAAGCGGTTTCCGTCGTGGAGAGGTCGGGCGGACGATTTACAATTCATCTTCCTGGAGTGTCCACATACGGCTTGGCACCATGTAAAGTAACCATGATCAGCGACCATCCCAACAAAGACGTTCGGTATGCGTATACCGTGGGTGTTGGAAGCGGCTACAATCAACACCATGAGGATTTTGAATGGCGTCGAACGACCGGTGCCGAAATCAAGGACCTTGGAGGGTCTGGGTCAGGCTTCAAACTTTTGAGAGCAACACCTCAAGCAACGGCGCCTCATGTAGCGACCAGCACCACTTGGGCCCCAGAACCTCCCAAAGCAAATGGAGTACCAAGTTCGACTATGCCAGCTTGGTTTGGAAACCCAGGGGCGGGAGCTTCCAATCAAGGCCAGAACAACGCGCAGGAGAAGAAATGGGATTTTTTCAACAACTCGAAGCAGCCCAGCACTGTGCGTTCAAACACCGGAACCTTCGGACGTACGGGAACTGGCTTCTCAAAAGATGGAAGAGAGGTCATTGCAGTCTTTGGCGACGCGAAAAAGTTTTCATTGAACAAAATTGGAGGGTTTCAATTTTTGGGCAGCGGAAACTCACCCGAAATGGGGTACCACGCAGCTCTAATGGCATTCTTCTCCGCTATGATCATCTATCAGTACGAGAACGCAATGGCAAACGGCGAGACCGGCGTGGCTACAGCGGGAGCTGCCGTTGGCGGAGTTGTAGCCGCTTTCACTTGATAACTGTTCGTTAGTTATTCTATGATGCGATCAACCACTAGTTCGAGGATAGGTTTTCCCAAAGACGACCAACCCGGAATATGTATCATATCAATTCAGCACTTTGTGCTAGGGCCCGTACGATGGATGTCCTAGGACTTGTACTCGTGACCACAATCCACGACCATCATTGCTGGTCTGGGCAACGGCAACTCAATAATCTTGATCTGCTCCAACGAATCAAGGATTCTGAGCATGGATGTGTTATAAATTCGTCTGATTAATGCGATGGGGTGTTAATACAGGCTCTCATTCAAAACCTTCTTGGCTGTAAATATTGTCAAATATAAAGGATATATTAGCAAGCCCCTAAACTGCTCTGTCTATGACATAAAAAATCAAACATTAATAATCTGACAAGAGGTCGTATCACCGCTGCTACCGATCGGAACTAGACAGCTTGCACCAACCTGGGGGTTACCAAGTTGACTTGGATGTAATTCATCTGTTATCTGTTCACTCTGGCGAATGAACCTAATACTCAAGTTCACTGTGGAAAAGAAGCATAGCGTCCGTGTTAACGAAAGAGAAAAGAACAACCATGTCACAAACGATATACGATGATACAAACCACAGCACTTGCATTTTTTTATTTCAAAATGCATGTTGTGTACAACCAGGAGTGGGGATTACATCCATATTTGGCCATAGAGAAAAAGAATGAATCTATTTTTGCACCAGTTCTAGCCCACTCGCTTTCAACACATATATATATGTCCATTTTACATCCCATGTCCCTGTTGCCCTATTATAGATGAAAGCTTTTAAAAATCTATAGAAATCTCATCAATTCATCGCCGTCTTTGGCGAAGCATACTTCTTGAGCAAACTCAAGTGGTCACCAAAGGCTTCCAAAAACCCAGGGCGGACCTTGTATCTCAACCCGTACTCCTTGCAGGTTGCCTGCACAATAGGGGCGATATCCGGGTAGTACTTCTGGTGAATCTACAGGTTTTGTCAGTGACATTTTTTGACGGATACGGCGATGGCCGACGTATCGGGTTACTCACTTGTGGGAAGATGTGGTGGGTAACTTGGTAGTTCAATGATCCGGTCAGGAATGTCGTCAGCCAGTTTCCATGGCCATAATCTTGAGCGGTCTCGACTTGAAGCTGAGTCCAATCGATGTTCATAAAGTCATCGCCCTCAACGGGCTTTTCCCACAAGATGTCATCAACCACGTGGTTGGCCTCGAAAACGAAACCAGCCATGTAGGAGAGTAGCATTTCGGAAATGAAAAATGTCGCCAAAACACGCTGAGTGCTGCTTGGCGAAAACATGATGGGGAGCGCACATCGGTAAAAGTAGAAGAACGCCTAGTCATCCATTGTTAGATGCGCTGATGCTTGATAAAAATTGAGGGCACCAACCTTGCCACCCCAGAAAATGAGGTTCTCATTGTTAGTCATGGGATTCATTGGGATCTTGTCAAGACTCTGCTCCATGTAGGATCTGATATCTTGGTACTTCAGAAATTGGGTCAAGGCGCCGTACAGAACCGGTCCGTAAGCAAGCTGAAATTCGTAAAAGAAGTACCAGTCCTGGCTTGGCAGGAAACGAACAATCGAGAATGGATCAACAGAAATGTCAGGATCAACTCCGACAATGTTGGTGTATGGGTGGTGACCCAGCACTGTACATGGTTAATAATTGACGGTCAATCAGTTTGAAAAGTTGGCATACCATGCTTATAGAACCAGAAAATATCAGAATGTCCCATCACAAAATTATATGTGGCAGCCATAGCATCCCACACCTTGGGGTTGTGAGTGAACGAGGAATGGGATGCATCGTGGACCCAGGTGACAGTGAATCCAAAGTAAGACCAAGCCCAAGCGACCATCAAAACCAAGGTTTTTAACCAGCTGGATCGAATGGATTCATCCCAGTACATGAGATAGTAGCAGTAGACGATACCAACAATTGGGACGATGTAATTGAAGATCATGTCATGAGAGTACTTGGGATCTTGGCCAGTTGTCTTGAAGTAATCCTTCACCCTCTTTTCGAGTGTCAGCTAGGCAATTCAACATTTCACTTGGAACTATTACTATCACGTACCTTTTTTAGAGTTTGGGCGAACTCATTAGGGGGCTTGAACAAGGGGAATTGGTTATCGACTAGATAACCAACGTGGTACTTTCTGTGAGGGTCCCACTGTCAGACGTCGCGTTCCCCTAGCAAACACACGAGAATGGAACTTACCGCAAGACCTTCAATGCAGACTTTTCGTGAGTTGTCTCAAACACAATCGTGGCATCTCGTCCAGCTGACAGGCGGATTCTAGAGGCTCCGCCAGGGTGGACCTTTTCAAATCCTGTCAAGTCATAGACCTGGGCAAACAGTTAGGATAGTCAACCACGTGGTTGGGTTTAGACTTACTTGGCCTCGAATGGCCACGAGATACTTGCCCTCCGCAAGCCCATCTCGCATTGCCTGTGTGGTATAGGCCATGCTCTTCTTCTTTTTACTAGGTTAGTACCCCGAAGAGGAGAGGGGGGGGGGG
>JAHVYC010000232.1:17668-30290 GCA_020623665.1 Calonectria multiphialidica
CGGTGTCTGGCCATTCTCATCCTTCTCGTCGATAGCGGCGCCATTATTAAGCAGCAACTGCACAATGGTCTCATGCCCGTTCTTAGCGGCCCACGACAGCGGTGTCTGGCCGTACTCCGTATATTTTGTCTCCATGACTGTGCCCTGGCCGTCGATAAGGAGATCATACATTGCTTTCAGCACCTCCTCATCCGTCTCTCCCCAAAGGCCGTGGCCCGGGCAATCTTTGTCTGCTCCTCTAGATGTCGTTCCAGTCCTATAATCTTCCACGGCTTTCCAGAGATTCTTTCCTACCTCTTCATATCTTTCCATTGCATTCAGTAATAGTCCGAAGTTACATAGTCTGATAGCTCTGTCCATATAATATAGGCACTGGCACTCTCCCCTTGGACACTTGGGCACGCATCGGCTATTTATGAGGCATTCATAGTCCCCTCCCTCTTGCGACTTGTCTTGAGACACTTGCCAGTCCCATAGAAGTAGTATATCGTTTGGGAATATTGTGTTTGATTGTAGAAGTTCCAGCCAATCAGTACTCTGAGCTTGTAAATCGTTTGTAAGGGGAACTGCAATCATTATAACGATCGAATAACCGTTGCAAGGTCTGACAATTGTAGGCTTCAATGCTCCCTGGAGAAAACAGATGGCATCCCCTTCCTGGATAGATTTCGCCGAGGTCGGGAAGGTGAAGCGAGAGCTCTGTTCCCCTTTTGTGTCGAAATTGCTCCTCCAACTGATTTTCATGCTCTGTGTGTCATCCCGAGTAATGTGTCTTTCGACTGAAGATACTTTGCCAAGAACACGGCTCTTGCCCTTAATTACGGCTATCTCCTTGTCGTTCCAAGTGTCCACGGACATCTGATCAGAAGTGCAGAATTTGACAAGTTTCCGAAAGACTTCTTCCCATGGAGTCTCGTACTTAGGCAATAACCCAGCTGCGATAGGATCGTCCGCGCTCATGCCGAGCAAGGCGTAAACCTTATCATGACGTTCGGTAGCTTTGCAGGTGTGGTACATATCCACCAGCTCACCCAGGGGGCGTACATTGAGAGAAAACCTGCCTGGCTCCCTCGCTTTGTCTCTTTCGTATCTGGGCCGAAAGATTGCGCCCCTTACCAGGTAGGCTACTGAGCGGATCAGACGTTGCAGGTCTGGACATGTTTCATAGGACAGGTTCGACGCGCTCAGACCTGAGCAGAACGCATAGCCGTTGATCTCCATGGAACCGCACTTGATCAGGATATTTCGAGCTGCGGCAACCTCCTGGAGGACCTGAATCGACTCGTTAATAACTTCTGTTGTTCATGAAGGCAGCCCCCTTACCCAGATGCGTTGAAACCATGGACGCTTCAGCAGTGCGAGAATCACTTGCTCGTTCGTTTCGTTGATTCCGACATTCGTAGACTGTTCTTGCGCAGCCCTGCATATTGCTTCTAGCGCTTGATCGCTGTTGTCCGCTGCTTCCCCGAGCCAAACAATTACACGGTCTGCTTTGGTATAGATCTTTGCCATCGACTGAACCTGCTGTCCCTTTTCATCGGTGTCTTCTTGGTTGATGCAAATGGCGTCCGTCCATATGATCCGGTCCATGAAGCCATCTCGAAGATGTGAGAGTGCCGCGTAAAGGTTTGACCTCACGGAAATTTTATAATTGTCTACATAAATAAACTTTTTATTGTTCTCAGATCCCCAGGTATACGATAAGGCCTCGTATGGATGGCTGCCGCCTGACTGCAATAGATTGCAGGTAAAGAGATTGCATCTTATGTCAGAATTCTTGTCGGGATGGGGCAGCAGCCGGAGTAAACGCATACCTCCATCTGGCAAGGCCGTGTATAGGGGCATTGTGAAGTGTGGAAGGTATGGGCCAGGTAGGCGGCTAGTGTCTCGGGGAGGCAATGCAGAGAGGCAAACAATGTTCGCTCACAGATCAAAACTTCCTCTTGAGGAGGGGATATGGATATTCCTTCAGCTGAATGCTAGATTGGTGCCTAATCTCAGCCGCATCGGAACCGGTCTCGTTTCCGATTGGCCCTTTTTTATTGATATTTCAAATTCATTTCGAACTGTGAGGCTGTAGTGACATTCGAAGAGATTTGTCCACAGAAGCATGGGCTGGTGGAAGACGATCCATCTTGAATACGATCAGAGCACTCACTCGCAGTGGTGTATCTCGATAACCGGTAGATAGAAGAGGCAATAAAATATTCGAGCACGTGGTGGCGGCACGGAAGCAGACGCTGACAGAAAACGATCACTCTGGATCGGAGTTGAAGAACGAACTCGCGAATACACATTCAACTCAGAAACTGGCCCCGTAACCGCCATGTGCTGTCAAAAAGACCAAAGACCGCATGCTGAACAATTTGTTCACAAGGGCAAATTGATGCCAATGCGGCCGGCTTCGCGGAAGCAGTTCGGACTTTATTGCCGTACACTTTTATCTCTTTGGGTATCATAAAGCTCCAGCATGTACCTTGCCCACATAGCCATTGGTATATGTCAGTACATGAAAATATTTGGCTCAGTCCCGTAAATTTCGTACTGAGGCAGTAGTATTAACAAATACAGTAATCTTACTGACCTGCACAACCTTTCCAATGGTACTAGATTCACTTCTGCTGCTACATAATATAGGTGGGAATGGATGTATACTTGGGCTTCCCGAATCCAACCGGCTAGAGCCCGTCTCGGTGACCTTCTTGGAGCGTTATGGCAGTCAAAGAGACAGTCGTAATTGGGGCGTGCGAGATGATATTGTGGGCCACAATGATTCTTACCTGCAGGGCATACGAAGCTGTTCGGAGACACACAGCCAGTGACAAAGTGGCGATAGTGCGGGCAAGCCGAGAGCTTGAGGCGCGGCCCGCAGCGCCCAGGCCCTTTGGTGGCCGAAATACGGAATGGTTCAGATCCTAACCGACACTTGGCTGCTCCAACTTGACCGAGTGCGGCCAGCTCGCCTGGCAGCGGGGTTGAATAACTAAGTGGGGGGCTGGGCCTCGGTTTATGTCCATTTAGTTTAGTCATTTACATATGTACAGCACAAATAGTCTTGCCAAAAACGGGTGCCTCGCCGTTCAGCCCGCCACAATCTCACCAGCTCGGCATGCTACTTCTAGACCTGATTGTCTGGATGAACTATATCCCACGGTGTGACGCCCAACAGGGATTATTGTCAACACCGGCCGATGCCTATGGTTTGCCCGCCGAAGCTCTGTTGTGACTGTCATTTTGGCCATGCTGCTGCTGGGTACTGCGTGGGCTTTGACTGCAGTTGTCAATGATCCCTGCAAGGAGTAAGGCGCAGCCAGGCATGCTGACAGCCGATTGAGTTAGCGGCCTTGTGGCACTTCTGAGACAGGCCTAGACTCAATAGTTGATGACCATCTTTGCGAGCGCGAAACAAACTATTGTTCAGCTGGAACCCGATGTAGATATCGGGGAACAATTTTGATCTAGGCAAACGGGGCTCGTTACCCAGCTGCAGAATTATTGGGCGGCTCATGATGGTTGCAGATCCAGAGGCGACTTCAATACAGCTGAAGTGAAAACACGTAACTCTCGTCTACCTCAGATTTGTCATGGTCGGGCCCCCAGTTCATGCTCCTAGTCAGCTAATGTTATCAAAAGGGCTAGTAGACTTGCTCGCCGCAATCCCAACTATTTAACTTTAAGCTCCCTTCAATCTTCCACAGGTTTTAATTCATCAAGATATCACACTTTCTAACTGTCTCCTACAATCGCCTTTATCTAGGAGCAGAATTCTCCCTTGACCATCATGGCTCCCCTAGCAGGTGGTCACTACCCCATCACCGGTATTCAAGCTGGCCTGAGTGATAATCGGGATGATGTTCTACGCCAGGTCCATCTCCGTATGGAAATTGACGAGTGGTTTGACTCCCAGGAGTTGATCCATATCAACCAAAGGGCTCTCTTCTTTCCAGCCTATTGGAAGTTCTCGCAGATGGATCCTCATGAGCTGGATTCTTGGTTCCAAATTGCTGGTTGGTGCTCTCTCAACTTTTACAATTGTCCTTTGATAGTCTAATCTATCGCGTCTCATTTTAGGAATCCATGGGAAGCCCTTTATCTCATGGGATGAGGCTCCCCAGAATCCTGCCTCGAATACCTTTGGTGGATACTGCACCCACAACAGTATTCTGTTTAGCACATGGCACAGGCCCTATCTACTTCTCTGGGAGGTAAGCTTTTATTTTCACATGGACATGAAACTATTCTAACAACCAGTAGCAAGCTATCTACAAATTGATGCTCGAGGAGGTCAAGAAATACCCCAGCGATGAGCAGCCTGAGCTTACCAAAGCGGCCGAGTCCTGGAGGTTTCCCTATTGGGACTGGGCCTTGAAAAAGGTGGTTTCAAATGGGCCTGGTATTCCTGAAGACCCTTCTCGCCGCAACTATACCGTACCCAAGGTTGTTCGGCACAAGAAAGTTCAAATCAGGCTTCCAAACCAGAATGGCTGGGGAGAGGTTGACAACGCCTTCTACCAGTTCACCATGCCCAACAAGGTCACAATGGGTGACGACAGCCTCAAGTCTGATGATCCCCAGAAGGACCTTAGAATCACTGCGGGCGAGAACGACGAGGGTCCCCCCATTGAAGTAAATACCATCTCTATCATCGACACATTACTGCGTAAAACAGACACTGACTTTGGAACAGTTCAACAAGTGCATTGCGACAAGCAGACAACCAAGTGGCGGTCAAAGTATCGAAGATTATGCTGCCGGCGTACAGAACAACGACGAGGTTGAGGAAGCTCTTCGGGTTTGGGAATATACTGACCCCGATCGAGTCGGCCATACCAAATCGCGCCTGAGAGATGCCTTTTATCGTGTGCTCACAATTGATACGTTTAATAGCTTTGCAACCAAAAGAGACCAGAAGGGAAAAAGAAAGGCCACCTTTGATTCTGCAGAAGGTATTCATGACATAATTCATGGCATGTGCGGTGGTGGTTTGAAGCCTTCGAAAACTGGGCAGCCAATTATCGGCCACATGAGTGAACAGGAAGTGGCAGCTTTTGATCCCATCTTTTGGCTCCATCATTGGTGAGTTATATCTTCATCATGAATCTCTTTTCTATTTCCTTGTTGATTTGTGTCCGCGATTGGCTTGAACTAACGAGATGAAGCAACGTTGATCGCCTTATTGCTATCTGGCAAGTGCTGTATGACGATGGCTGGTTTGATGACAACAATACCACGGACATCCGCTACAAGGATGAAGGTAACTTCTATATTGAGACGAAACACGTGGATAGGCCAACAGATGGACTTCGCCCCTTCTACGACGGGGATGGTAAGCTGTATACCTCAAACAGTGCACGCCACGTAACCGCCCTCGGCTACACATACGGTGGGCTTGAAAAGTGGCTCTACACCAAAGACGGCGTCTATAACAAGGATGCGCATATTACGGCCCTCAGAAAGAGACTCAACATTGATTACAACTCAGCGGAGAAGGCAGCTATCAAGTCTTGGCTTACAAGTGATCCGGGTGAGGAAAACAGAGTGGAGCTCGCTTCCATTCCTGAGCTATTGGAGATCAAAGGCGAGACGGTCAAGGACCTTGTCGTTCCAGACTATACTGTCGACGTTGTCTATAACAGGTGGGCCAATATTTCCAATCCACCCTCTATATTGAAAGATCGCTAAGATGGAAGCAGATTTGATCTCGACGGCCAGCGTTATACTATTAGCATTTTTGTTGGAAATACCCTTGATGCTCCACCATACGAGCTCCCAGAGGAAAGGTCTCTTGTTGGTCAAATCTTCAACTTTTCCTCCAAATTGCCGCAGGATGATGCAGCGCCAGGCTGCGGCAATTGCCGCAAGCAGATGGGAGACGGCATTTTGTCCACTGGTAAAGTGGTTCTCACCGATGCTTTGACCACCCGCTGGAAGAGGGGTCTTGAGCATACTCACAGTGATCCCAATGCCCCCAAGGTGCTTACGGGAACCGACCCTGAGACTGTCAGGAACTTCCTCAAGTACCACTTGCACTGGCGTGTCACGTCCCGAGGCCAGCCCGTGGNNAGATTGCTCTTGCTGTCGGAACCGCAGAGCACTACAAGGACCCAGCCAAGATGTCCAAATTCCATGGGTACCAGGGAGCGTATGAAGTTACTTCTGGTCGCCCGGGAGGTGCTACTGCCGAGGATGACTTCTATGCTACCTCTTGAGGACATGCTGAAGGGAAAGAAATGTTTCGATAGGTCTGGGGGTAGATCAGTGGAAATTGCGATCCCCGGAACCATTGAATGAAATGTTTGGAATCTAGTTAGGTTCTATGCCGCAAGAACGGTGAAACAAACCACTCGCTAGCCGAGGTTTGTTACATTTTTGAATCCTAAATATATTTGATTTGACCAGCTGCCATAGCCACACGGTGATTTTTTTTGGACGCAAATGAATCCATTGACCAATGACCCCGGGCGTATAGTTGAGTGGCCAAGAGATGGGCCAATGTCCTGTTTAGTCCTCGTACGATGGAACACACAGCAGGTTTTCTTTGTAATCCCTCACATTTACAACTGAACACAAATTACACCAGTGACAGATTTGCATGTAAAGAAGATCTAGCTATCTCGAACACAAAAGATGACTGACTCCCCTGAAAGTCTAACCGGTGGCTCAAGTCATTCTTCTCATTCGTTCCCTTTCCCTCGCCATCTTCTTGAAGAACTTGTTCTGTTCAGTCTTTTGCCTTTTTGCCATAGCCTCAATCGCCGACTTGTTCTTTCGCTTCGCGCAAAGGACATCGTCAGCCGCAGTATCCTCCTCTGTCGACTTCTGGTTATCAGCCATAGCACGCTGAAGCAACTCTTGGCGTTCGGATGCAGTGGCAAACGCAAGGTCGGGCATCTGCTCGATGTGGGCCAGTTTTGTAATGACCTTGAACGCGTATCCCTGGTCCACCAGAAACGCCTGGCGTTTCGATGAGTAATACATTTCCTCGGTATCCTTCGAGACCAGTGAGTAGAAAAATGCATTGAAGCCTTCGTCATTCCTGCGTTTTGCTCGCAAGATCCTGCCAAGCCGCTGTGCTTCTTGTCGACGCGACCCAAAGTGGGAGGAGATTTGGATGAGACACGTTGCTTCGGGAAGGTCAAGGGACGTATCTCCAATCTTGGAAAGGAACAACGTGTTGATGAGAGGGTTGTGCTGGAAGTTTTCTAGATTTCGAATCCTCTCTTCCTGTCCGGTAGCACCGTCGATGAAGGCCTTCCCTAGTTTTAATGCGTAAAGCCTCAGGGCGTAGAGGTCATCGCAAAAGACAATAATCTTATCGCCCCGTTTCTCGTGATAGTCAATGAGGTACTGGCAGGCTTGGAACTTGTGGGGGTTCAAGGCTCCAAGGGTCCGCTTTAGTCGTGACGGCACCTTGAGGTATTGGTCGCAGAATTCGGTTGGCATCGGGCACCAAACCTCTGCGCACTGGACCCGAGCAATATGTCCCTGCTGCGAGAGCCCCACCCAGTTGGCTTCGTACAATTTGGGGCCGATGAGGAAGTTGAGGTGTGAGATTTTGTCGTCTTCGCGGAGCAGAGTCGCTGTGAGGCCAAGTTTTGAGTGGGCTTTGATGGAAGAGATAACCGTCCTGAAAATATTGGCGGGTGCAATGTGGACCTCATCTAGGAGCATAAGGCCCCATTCCCGACCTTGCAAAAAGTCCATCATCTCTTTAGAATCACGAGATCGCTCGCGGTTATTTGTGACCATTGAGTAGGTTGTAACAATAACACCCGTGCTCCCTGAAAATCTCGTCTTGTTATCGGCCGTAAAGGTAGTAATGCTCTCGGGGTCAATGTTGGACCACCTCAAAAACTCATTACGCCACTGCACAGCAGATACCGAGCTATTGCAGAGCACCACAACACCCTTTTTTATGGTGCATGCAGCCGTGATGCCAACCAAGGTTTTACCAGCGCCGCAGGGCAGGACAATAATGCCGCTCTTTGCTCGGCCGTTCCCAAACATCTTGCTTAAGCTCTTCTCTTGATATGGTCGGAGCTGGGTATCCGGCCGTAGATCAATCTCGAGGTCAGGGTTGAAAAGGTCATGTCGAAAGTCATATTCTTCAAGAACGGGGTATGAAGGCTCCAGGCACCGTTTCTGAACAGTTTCAACAGCGACATCGGGGATTTCGAAAGCATGCACGGCTTCTCTTTCATCATTGTCTTCTTCATTCAAAACGGCATAAACATCCGCATGTTTTGGGTCTTGTGCATTTCCAGTCGTCTTCTGGTCGGTATTTTGGAGGCTGACCTTTCGGACACCAGCGGCATTTTTTGTTCCAGGAATCGCAAACCCTTCAATAGTGTGTTCAAATGCTGTCTGAATCTCGCCTGACCCATGCACTCGAAGTTTCCCGATAACTTCGTCCTTCAGAAGCATCTGAAGGATATCTGCATCGGCACTTTCTACAAAATATCTATTGCTCTTCAACACCAGCTTGACTTTGCCATAGCTTTTTGTACAAGACTTGATAAAGCCCCGAATGCTCGATGGAAGCTCAGTCTTGAGGAATCTATCTAGAGTGTTGATGATGTCTTCGGGGTTCAAGCCGACGGATACAGCCGCATAGAGGCTGTGGGGTGTCAAGGCGTACTCGTGCAGAAACGTCGGCCTGGAACTAGGCTCGGCGATGGTGATGAGAAAGTCTGTGGCTTGGTCTGACAGGGCACTGAATCTCTCGAGAATAATAACACCTCGCTTTGGATCGATCCATAATGGACGGTTCTTGTGGTCTGGCTTCAGAGGAAGTTGGGAGAAATCGCGTTCTCCGAAATACTCAGAGAGTTGATCTCGAGAATTTGGCGGTCCGGAT
This sequence comes from Calonectria multiphialidica, assembly GCA_020623665.1. Taxonomy (NCBI): domain Eukaryota; kingdom Fungi; phylum Ascomycota; class Sordariomycetes; order Hypocreales; family Nectriaceae; genus Calonectria; species Calonectria multiphialidica. Next base: position 26,526 of record JAHVYC010000232.1, read on the forward strand.
TCGTCATTTTGGAATCTGTTACTAGAGACTACCCACGGGTTCGCAAATTCATCGGCCTCCCTCTCCAGCTCTTCCCCCTCTTCTCCCAGTGCCTCGGCCACATCCTCGTCAAAATCGATCGTGTTACCAGGCGCGGCTGAGCCAACGCTTCTGAGCGTCGATGGACCCGGTGCTGAGTTCATGGAGACTGTTCTAGCTTTGGCGAATCCTGAATTCATTGTCTAGGCCTTTCTCTTTGGGGGCAATCGGACGTGATGCGAACAAAGGTCGGAAGATGAACATGCTATGGGTGCCTGGGAACTGGTATAATATAGTGGGATAATCACGTGCCAGCGCGTCAGCCTGGAAAGGCGCAGCATGACTGAGCCCCGTAGCGGCCCACAAGGCTCCGGACCCCTGTCGCTGCCCATACCTTTTTGGACAACCCTGCCAACAGCGCTTGTGGTCGTGATGTATCCTAATGTGCCTAGTATTTAAATATCGCCTGTCTATGTGGGTAAAATATTACGTCCGGTAGTGATACTCGCCCGTTACAACAAAAATCCTACAAGACTTGACATTACATGGTTAGCCCCAAATGTCTGTCAAATATTCATGTTTTGCCCCCAGTTGTTCTACCCCTACCCTGTACTACACACTGTATCAAACCGCCGGACCACTCTGGAGGCTAATCTTGATCATACCGTATAACCATTCTTCTACTTACACCAAGACGGTGCCGCAAAATATGAGTTATCATTGCTTCCGAGTCAATATAGACCCTCTGCTTGAATTTTGGCACATGCCCTTCGCATGCGGATTGCCAGCCTCGACCACCATGTGACATCACAGACAAAAATCGATTGATTCACACAAAAAAACAACGAACGTTTGACTTGTTCATGATTCACCTCGTTGATACACGGCTATTCCTTTATATGTCGCGTTAAATTGCCGATTTATTGACTTGATTTCATCCTACAATTCTTCCAACCTTACTTTCTCCAACTCACCAGACAAGATGCAGTCTCAACAAACCTTCTCCGAGGAGCAGATTACGGAGGTCACTGGCACGATGGAGCCAAACAGGTTTCAGATGATTCAACATTTCCCGCTCCTGCCAACTGCAAACATCCATCGGGAGTCTTTCAATCCTTCACTTGGGCCTTTTGACATCCTTCCCACGGAAATAATGCATTTTATTCTTGGGATGCTCGACTTTCGGTCTTTGTCTCGACTTTCTAGGGTTTCCTTGTCCGGGAAGTTAACCGTGGAAGCTTTCCCATCGTACAAAGAAAGGGATCCTGATCCCGCTGAGGAGAACCCTAATATTGGATCACCATTCTGCTGATTTGCTTCGCCGGGCACTTCGCACCGACCGATGCGCCTCCTGTTTCGACTTTGGCGGTTTCCTGTTCCTGCCGACATGTGAGAGTGTGTGCTTAGAATGCCTCGACTACAACCCTATCCTGCGCATGACAACCGTTGCCCTGGCAAAGCAGTGCTTCCGTCTGAAATCGAAGCATCTGAAAAAAGTTCCCGTATTCCGCAGCAAGCCCGGAACCTATGGCTTCCCTCTCAAAGACTCGAAACGACGTCAGTATCTGTTGAGCATCAAGCACGTCAAGCAACGAGCCATCGAAGTGCATGGATCTGCCGAAAAAGTGGCTCAGCTTCTGCCAGAAAGCAATCCTGACGTCTGGAACTGGGAAAAGTTTTGGACCTTTAGGTGGTTTCTGGACGCGTCGTTTGAGCCCCCGGGGTCAAGCCTCACGGTTTCACCGCGGAAATCTAACCTTTTGGAGGATGAGTTTGGCGGCATGGCAGCCATTCGAATACCCTGTTTGAACCACGCCGGCGAAGAGGATCGCGGGCGACTCTGCAGAGGATGCCGGGTGACTCGCTCACTGCATTCAAGACGGCAAGTGCCTGCTGCAGTACTGAAAGAGCTTATTCCCGCTGGCGTCGATGCGCATGTTGCTCTCCAGGCCTTGACCACTAAGCTGCATTCGAAGGAAGAGTTCTTGGAACATATGAGGAGCTGCTACGGTGTCAGCCGGCTACTTGCAAAATACAATGAGGAGCAATCATGATGATCAATGAATTCTATGTCCTTGATTTTGCTGAAAAAGAACACACAAGCAATAGTTACAAGAAAAAAAATACCATATTCACAAGAAATCCGCGTTGAGGTTCCAAGTGCCACCATCTTTGTGTGTTTAAAGTGACGGGGGCCCAATTTTTAACATTTCAACTCTCCTCCAGCACCCGTGGCGAAACAGCCACTGTGGCTTGAAACCCACCTGGGGATTGTTCCATCAGCTAAGCCGCATTGATGTGAAACATCTCACTCGTTTGACAACTTCGCACCAGAGACCAAGATGACAATGGTGGAAGCGATCACGCACGACATTGCCCCCGACGGAGACGTCGTTTTGTGCTTGAAGAATGCAAACGCGCCATTTGCCGTGTGGCCGACCGACCCTCAACCGCAAGCCCCGCCTCAAAACGACGACAACGCAGAGAACGCGTCCGCCGTCGCCGACGATAAGAAGGAAGATGAGGAGCCGCCCAAGATATATTTCAGACTCTCGTCTAAGCATCTGATTTTGGCCTCCGAATATTTTAGCAAAATGCTCCAAGGTCCATGGAAAGAAAGCCAAGACAGCGGCGATGGATCTTTTCAACTGACGGCCGAAGATTGGGATGAAAACGCACTGCTGATTGTCATGAACATTATCCACTCTCGCAGCCGACAACTTCCACGCGAAATGGACCTTGAACTATTGGCCAAGATCACAGTTATTGCGGATTACTACCAGTGCCAAGAGAGTATCGAGTTCCATACCGAATTTTGGTTCAACCACCTTGTTAATAAAACTCAATACCTGCCAGGAAAAATTGGTCGCGAGGCAATTCTGTGGCTTCATGTCTCCTGGGTCTTTTCCCATGAATGTACATTCAAAGAAATAACGACCACAATACAAGATCACGCCACTGAGCTTGTGCCATCTCTTGAGCTTCCTGTGCATCGATTTCTGGGTAGGTTATTTTACTCGCCCAAGACTGACCTGGATAATAACAAGCCACGTAGAGGAAATAGAAAGGAAGCGCAGAGACACTGTTAGCGCGTCCTTATCCTACATTGAAACAGATATCAAATCTCTCTTCGGTGGTGAGCACTCCATTGGGTGCAAAACAGAGGAGTGCTCATCAATGTTGCTGGGCAAGATCATAAGGCACGCAGCAAAGAACCATCTGTATCCTCTCCCAGAAGCCCCGTATCATGGTATAAGCATTACAATGCTATACTCCCTCCACCAAACTTTCGTTCAGCCTACCTGGTATCTGGACATTGCAGCTGTGGCCAAGAAGGTTAGCAAATTGGCCCACAGTGATGGTTATGCAAGGGGCAGGGATAACGCCAGGTGGGATCCCGGAAATGATGAGGGATACAATGAAGACAAATACAAAATGCAACGACTGGGGGATTCCAAAATAGAGGATCCTAGACATTGCTGCAAACCTGACGTCTTTAAAAAGATTCATGAGTCGGTAGCCTGGTTGCAATCCGGGTTTTACCTCGAGGATTTTGATCGATAAAAGACGCTCATTTCTAAATGAGTACAGAATGTTTTGTCGGATGTGCCGCCGGCTTGGATTTGTTTTCTTGGTCATTGTAACAAAGATAAAGCATGTGGAGAAGTGTGATTTACAATCAAGAAACACATGAGTGGGCCAGTATTGGTGAGACCCGTGCTACATAAATAATTTATTTAAAATAAA
>JAHVYC010000233.1:0-16555 GCA_020623665.1 Calonectria multiphialidica
TACCACTAAACCAATTACGCTTGCGATGCTGAATGCTTTTCTTCTCTATGAGGCGTTTGAAGCAGGTCCTCGACAGTGCACGGTAATGAATAGAGCACGGAACACATGCGCACGGACCACTATCCCGCTTGTTGGCGGCCAGACGCGGTAGACAAGAGCCAATTCTGGGACAGGCACAAAATTTCTTCCCATCAGCGATACAAAGGTTCCTCGGATGGGGCGTCTAGTGGGCTAAGGACCGAACAAAAATACCCAGCAACGGCCAAATTGGGATCCATTGACCCGTCGACAGCAGCGAGAAACGAACGAGGACCTGCCTGATTACGACTGGCAAGGGACCGCAGTGTCACCAAAAATGTCGTCGCCGTCGTTGACGGGCCTGATACGGCAGCTGGTGCAGAGCCAGTGGACCAGCATCGGCCGTCTCTCGACCGCGACAGGCGTGAGGCTGACAGGCGGAGTGCCGATGAGGCCGGCAGCGGTCAACAACTACACCAGCAGCACCATCGTCAGAGCATTTGCGTCGTCTGTGGCTGTCTCTGCGAGAGGCCATGCATCGCCATTGGCTGAGCCCCGGAGTCGCGCGACAGTGCCGAGTCGGATCGGCGCTCGGAGGTATGTTTTAGCGTTGTCGGTGCTTTTTGCAGCTCGCCCTGGCTGGTGCTGGACCTCGTTGCGGGAGGGGCGGAGGGACGGCCAGGGCGTGTGGGAGGGGCATTTGCCTGCGTCGCACCCAAGCTTCCCATTGGGGGGGACACGCTCTGGTGCCCCACCACCCCGCGGCTGTGGGGCGGTTGTCCTTTCGCTGGGCCCCTCCACTGGCTCTTCCACTGGCCGCCCTCCACTGATGACCGGCCCCTCCAGTGGTGTGCCCCTCCAAGCCAAGCAGCTTGCAGCTCCTCCTCCTCCTCCTCTTATCACGTCACGCTCTCACCCTCATTACATCCCGTCCCTTTGCCCACCTCCTCTTCCCATCTCCATCCTTTTCTTCACGTCTGCCTGGAGCTCGACGTTTGACTGATTCTGACCACCGGAGCACCAGCAGCCTCCTCCACCACATCCCCCGCCGTTTCTGTTCCCACCAAGCTCGTCTCGCCCGCAACGCCAAGATGGATGATCGCGACGTCCTCCCCGACAATGTCAAGCCCCGCAACTACTTCTTGTCCCTGAAGGACCTGGAGTTCAAGAACTGGACCTACAAGGGCACTGTTACGTACGTAGCTGGCGCTCTGCCGCTGTCTTGCGCCTGTGCAATGCTGACCCCTCCCCGACCAAAAGCATCGATTCGGAAATTGTCAAGCCCACCAAGGAAGTCGTCGTCAACACCCTCGAACTCAAGCTCTCCAACGCCAAGATCACGGTCGATTCAAAGTCTTTCCAGTCAACCACGTTCAAGTACGATGAGAAGGCCCAGCGTGCCACCATCGTCTTTGATGAGGAGCTGCCCGTCGCCGCCAAGGCCGCCGTCGCCATTGACTTTGAGGGTATCATGAACAATGAAATGGCTGGTTTCTACCGCAGCAAGTACAAGCCCGCTGAGACCCCTGCCGCCTCTGTCCCGCGCGACGACGAGTGGCACTACATGCTCAGCACCCAGTTTGAGGCTTGCGACGCTCGCCGTGCCTTCCCTTGCTTTGACGAACCCAACCTTAAGGCCACTTTTGACTTCGAGATTGAGATCCCCAACGACCAGGTCGCCCTCAGCAACATGCCCGTCAAGGATACCCGTCCTTCCAAGGACGGCTGGCAAGTCGTTTCCTTCGAGACCACTCCCGTCATGAGCACCTACCTTCTCGCCTGGGCTGTCGGTGACTTTGAGTACATCGAAGCTTTCACCGACCGCAAGTACAAGGGCAAGCAGATTCCCGTCCGTGTTTACACCACCCGCGGTCTCAAGGAACAGGGCCAGTGGGCTCTCCAGCACGCCCCCAAGATCATCGACTTCTTCTCCGAAATCTTTGACATTGACTACCCTCTCCCCAAGTCTGACCTCATTGCTGTTCATGAGTTCACCCACGGTGCCATGGAGAACTGGGGCCTTGTCACCTATCGCACAACCCAAGTTCTTTACGACGAGAAGACTTCGGATCCTCGCTTCAAGAACTCTGTCGCCTACGTCGTCGCCCACGAGCTGGCGCACCAATGGTTCGGCAACCTGGTCACCATGGACTGGTGGGATGAGCTCTGGCTCAACGAGGGCTTCGCTACCTGGGTTGGTTGGCACGCTGTCGACCACCTTCACCCCGACTGGCAGGTCTGGGCTCAGTTCGTCAACGAGGGTATGGAGGCTGCCTTCCGTCTCGACGGTATCCGGGCCAGCCACCCCATCCACGTCCCTGTTCGCGACGCCCTCGACGTTAACCAGATCTTCGACTCTATCAGTTACCTGAAGGGATGCTCGGCTATTCGCATGCTAGCCAACCACCTCGGCGTCGAGACCTTCCTCAAGGGTGTCTCCAACTACCTCAAGGCTCACGCCTATGGCAATGCCAAGACCACCGCTTTGTGGCAAGCCCTGAGCAACGCTTCTGGCAAGGACATTGACCAACTCATGGGCCCCTGGATCTCCAAGATTGGCCACCCTGTTGTGACTGTTGCCGAGGAGCCTGGGCAGATCTCCATCAAGCAATCTCGCTTCTTGTCTACAGGTGATGTTAAGCCCGAGGATGACACCACCACCTGGTGGGTTCCTCTGGGCTTGGAAGGCAAGAAGGGCGAGGCGGGTATTGCTTCCCTCTCTCTTACTGCCAAGGAAGACACCATCCGCGGTATTGATGACGATTTCTACAAGCTCAACAGCGGCGCCACCGGCTTCTACCGTGTCAACTACCCTCCCCAGCGACTTGCTAAGCTGAGCACTCAGCTCGATAAGCTCAGCACCGAGGATAAGATCTCGATTATCGGATCCACCGCCGACCTTGCATTTGCTGGCAACGGCACTACCCCTGCCCTTTTGACTTTCCTCCAAGGCTTTGGCAAGGAGACGCACACCCTGGTTTGGCGACAGGTTCTTGACTCCATCGGCCAGGTGAAGTCTGTTTTTGGTGAGGATGAGGCCATCAAGAAGGGCCTGGACAACTTTACTCTCAAGCTCATCAGCGAGAAGGTCAAGGAGGTTGGTTGGGAGTTCCCCGAGAATGAGGACTACCTCACCGGTATTCTCCGAAAGGAGCTTATTGGCACCGCCGTTGCCATCGGACACCCCGAGTAAGATACATGCACTCACTGACTCTGATATGAAACTGGTGGCTGACTTTAGCAGGGTTCTCGAGGAGGCCTTCAAGCGATTCAACGCCTGGGCCGAAAACCCCGAGGCTAATCCCATCTACCCATCCCTTCGTGTTGCTGTTTGGCGCGCCGGTATCACCAAGGAGCCTGCTCGCGCCGTCGAGATTCTCAAGAAGGAGTGGTTCAACACCAAATCTGTCGATGGCAAACTCTTCTGCCTCAGCGTTCTTGGTCTTGTCAAGGATGCCGAGCTCCTCAAGAAGGAGATCATCCCCTTCAACTTCAACCAGTCACCCCCTTCCAACTCTGTCCCCAGCGGCGACATGCACGTTCTAGGTGGCTCCGTGTCCGCCAATGTTATCGGCCGCCCCCTCCAGTGGGAGTTTATGAAGGCCAACTGGGATGCCGTCATCACCAAGTTGGGCAACCCTGTCGTGGTTGACCGATATGTCAACATTAGCTTGAGCCGATTTACCGACGTTGCTGTCATTGATGACATTCAACAGTTCATGAAGGACAAGGACACCAAGAGCTTCGACCGCACTCTTGGCACTGTCCTAGACAAGATCCGTGGCCGCGCCGCCTACCGCGAACGTGACTCAGCCGCGCTCAAGGAGTGGCTAAACGCCAACGGATATGCCTGACTCTGTAAATTATAAAAGCCGTTTAATTTGGGGAAAAGTACAAGAGGTGGCGAGGAGTCGTGAGGAGTCGATGCACGGGCATCTCCAAAAAGAATAGGCTAAATGTAGCAATATAATGAATAAGTTTGGACTTGGTGTGACGAACGCTAACAGTTGTGACATGATATAGGCGTTGTCTATCCCCCTTTCTTTGTTTCTTTTCTTTTCTTCTCGTTCTGTTCTTAATCCCCTGGTCAGTAGAACTCATATTCATCTCGATGAAGCAACGTGAGCGACCACAAAACACACCTCGATTGAGAGCCATGACCCAGCACGTGACATCGCGCAGCCCCTGAATCCTCGCAACGATGTATCTAGTTGTTAGCGTCTTGGCAATGCTGACGCCGGATGTGAGATGAGATTGGATGATATGAGACGATGCGAAGGAATTGTGCCACGACACAACTACAACAAGTCGCAATACTCTGCCGTCCACTGCCGTCTACTTTGCCCTCTCCTCGGCTAAACGCGGCCTGGCGGGAGCATCTTGACCCGGATCCGTTGCCCCCAGAGTCACTCCCACGTCACCATGGCAGGTCTCATCGTCGGAATCTGCTGGCTCATCTTCAATGTAGCCTTCGTGATACCGACTGCAATTCTCGTGAGTCCAGATGCTGTGCGCCAGTTGTTCCAGCCGCTAACTGCCCTCCCATCGCATCAAGCTCTTCTATACTGTCAATTCAGTCTTTCCTGTCCTGGCTGCCGTCGAGGATCTGAATGCTCCCATCTACGAGCGCCTGGACCCAGACCTAGACCTGGACCTGGGCCGGGCCGTTGACGAACCTCTGCCGCAGCATCGCAAAGACGATGCCGGACCTCGCCCAGTCAGTTCCTCCATCAGGTCCATGGCCCGCCTACTCTACTCGAGCAGGAAATGCTTCTCCCTTTTTCGGGGCTTCGGCTGGCTTTTGCTTTGGAATGCCGCAAGGGGCCTGCTCCTGCTCGCCACCTTCAGGCTCCCTTCAACCCTGGGGTTCATGGTCCAGATCCTCGTGCCGCTGGCTCTTGTCCAGCTCCACACCCTCTGGGTGCATACAGTCCTCACTTCTCCAGGTCCCAGGCCCTTTTGGAGACGTGTCATACCTGCCAGCAAGACGTTCAGAGCAGTCGCGCCCCCGACGCTCATTCTTTTGATAGCCGAGGCCACCACGCGATGCATCATGCTATACGCCTACCATAGCATGGAAATGAAATGGGAATCTTTCTTCCCCATCATTGGAGGCGATATGGGGAAGCCATTCATCTTCTGGCTCCTTCTGGCCGCCCTTACCCTTGCCCTCATCGTCCCTGCGCATCTGTTGCTGGTGCGCGTCGAAGCCTCCCTTCTTCCGGCCAGTGAGCGGACCATTGTGCCTCTGGATCCGGCCATCTCCGCCGGCCAACAGACGTGTGGACATGTAACTGTGGTAGAGGCCTGGAAGTCTCTGACGCGGGCCTCGTTAGCCAATCTTGTATTCCTCTACCTCAGGATCTTCTGCGTCACAGCTGTAGTTGTGGCTGCTGTTGGCCTTGTGGACTTTACGTGGTACCTGTTCATGGCGCTTCAGAATTGGAGGTTTTGAGAAGAGGCTTCGGCACGCTGCTGGATCCTCTGCCCTTAATAATAATAGTCTATCACGGCTGAGATTTTATCCAGCCTCATGACATCATCTCTACCTTTAATCCTGATTAGACAGGTCGTTGATCAGCCCCCGAACTTGTGTATTCCTGGAGACCGAGTCATTTTATACGCACTGATATGTATTTTCAGTTCAAAGGGGAAAGGAGTTTTGGGGACCCGTCGATGTTTTCCACAATGTGTTATTCTCCCCTCATATATAGTTGGGCAATCATAGGGTAAATAGGGATACGGTGTGCTCTTTGGCCAAAGATGCAATGGCAACGAGTAAATGATCGTATTTAATATTTGCGCAAAATTATATACACGAATAAATTCCGAATCCGGCATCATCGTTAATTTACTCCTACTGATTTTTCTTCCGATTCCCTTTGCCCTGGTACGCGCCTTTACGGTATTTTGGGTAAAAGCGGTTGGCATCCACCGTGACCTATCCCAGCGTCGACAATAAAGACTACTAGACGTGCAAAATATCCACATTTTTAGCTATCCAGTTATACGAATCAGTCCTGAAATCATCGTCCAAAAGACTGTTGGAGTTTGCAGTTTCGAACCACATGAGCTGCTTATCATCCTTCCACTGGGGCCAGTTGGCGTATTTTGTAACACCCTTGTTGGGGTCAAGGTTGTAGAGGAAGTTGAAGTAGTAGGTGCGGATGCTTCGCATTGCGTTGTTTGGCACGAGCCCAAATATGACCTGGATAATATCGGAGCCGTGCAGAGTGCCGAGGATCGGGGTACCGTAGTCGTAGCTTGCCAGGTAGGACCAAGAGGGCACGTCTGGGTTGACGTCGGCGGCTGACTGCAGGAACAGACGACGCGTCAGGGTGAAGACCATGTCACCCAGGACGGCAGCGCGACGCTTAAAGCCCGGGAAGACCTCGTTGAGGATGCTGGTGCGGAATGGGCTTCCGGCGCTCAGAGCTGTTGAGTAGGTGTTGACAAACGCCGTGAGCTCGGTCGTCGTCGCTTCGCTGAAGAAGTAGTCCTTGAGATAGTTGACAAAGGAGGCCGTGGTGGTCAGGTTTGGCTGGAAGAGGGCGAAGAGGGTTCCTTCGTCTTCCTGGTCGCCGTTGATCATGGGGACGGCATGGTATCGGCCAGTCTTGATGAGAACCTCTGGGCTGTCGGGTAGAACATTGCCGTCTGGCCGGGGCAGGTAAGAGAGGGCCAGGGAGTTGAAAGACAAGAGGCCGGGAACCGAGTTGGCGGCATCAAGGAAGTCGTCATAGTCAAGGCCGCGGAGACACGCGAGCGTGTCACTGGCGCCCGAGCAGCCGGCCTTCTTGACCACAGCGTCGTAAATAGCCTGGCCCTTGGCGCTGTCGACAGGACTGGCGGGGACAACACTGCCAGAGTTCATGATGGCGCCACGGAAGAGCGGCTTCCCATTGTAGTTTGCGTCGCCGCCATAGAGCACCATCTGGTCGAGCACAGAGATGGCGCCGGCGGACTCGCCCCAGATGGTTACCTTGTTCGGGTCGCCGCCAAACGATTCAATGTTGTCGGCAACCCATTCCAGCCCCATGCGCTGGTCCAAAAGACCCAAGTTGGAGCTGCCGTCGGCCTTGATTTCGGCCCCGGGCATGAAACCAAAGCCGGCAACGCGGTAGTTGACAGCCACGTAAATGAAGGGCTGGTCCTGGCCGATGCCCGTGTTGAGCAGACTTGTTCCGTCATACATGGCATTGCTGCCCAGCTCGAAACCGCCGCCGAAGATGTAGAAGAGCACGGGCAGCGCATCTCCCTTCTTGGTCCCAGCGGGTCTCTGGACATTAATGGTCAGGCAGTCCTCCTGGCCGGTTACGACCTGCAGGAACGGAATGCTCAAGAAGTCTGACAGGAACTGGGTGATGACACTTGAGCCGCCCGTCGAAATGAACATCTGGGGGCACGACGGGCCAACCAGAGCGGTGGCGTCATAGGTGCCGAGGGCAGTGGACAGTTTCTGAGGTGGCTTGAGACGCAAGGAGCCGGTTGGTGGATCAGCAAAGGGGATACCCCTGAACGAATCGATGCCACCACTACTGGAGCCAATGACTGTGCCAGAAGGAACAGATACTGTTACCTTGTCAGCACGTTCATGGATGGTTCCATCAGGATCAGGGGCTGCAGCTGGAGCCGCAAGCACTCGGGCCACGAGGCCAAGAGTGAACAAGGCAACCCGACACTTCATCTTGTAAAACGATAGGCTATCGAAGTACTGTAGACGAAGAGAGTTGGCAAGTATTGCTGGCGGCGTTTGAAACGAAACGAGGGGGAGTGTAAATCCCCTGATAGTTCAACGAGAACCCAAAAGATGTTGCTGTTTAGATAAACAACAATGGCGGGGGAGCTGAGTGGAATTGGGGAAAGCGGTGCTGTTCACAAAGGCCATCCTGAACCTCTCCAAGGCGGGAAAACGGCCGCATTATGAAGCATTCATTCCCCGGCTGAGGCCCGGGCATCTGATTCTCGGTATCGTATTTCGCACCTCGATATCACACTCGAGTTGGGCACCTCATCCCAGCAACTTGCTTCCAACCCCTCCGCGCCAACGGAGCTTTGCTTGGACGTGATAGATCCCCGCCCTGGGCGCATTCTCTGCTGCAGATTCCATCCCCCGCCTTCACCGCAGGCTCGGAAGTTTCGAAAAGGGAAACCAAGACCGGCGGGCAGGAAGAGGCCAGCAGATCTAGAGAACGCCTCGCCCCGGGCTTGGATCCATAAACATGTCCTAGGGCCGCTTGGGCGCCATTCCCAGGGACCCGCTGCGGGGAGGGGGGCTTGACGTGGGATCGATCGGGGGATCAGGGGATGCTCGAGGGCCAGCGGGACGGACGCGAGAAGCACATGTTCGAGTTGAAGATGAGATACTTGGGAGCTGAAGCTGTTGGGGAGCATAGATCGACCTCGGCAGGCCGGGACGTGGTGCGAGAGAGCGCCCATCTTGACCTCATTTGGGCGAGGGGGGGGTGGCATCTTGCATCGTCTAGGGCAGGTAAAGAGTGGTGTCGATCAGCGCAGCGTAACGCAGTGCAGTGTAGGACGGCGGATTGTGCGCATCGCGAGCAGCAGAATTGGGGTGCATTATCGTCATGTCGGTGTGTGCCCTGTGACCTCTCAGTGGACGTTATACAAGAATGATCCATGTCTATATGCGACGGCGGCGGCAAGATGGCCAGGGCAGCGCATCTGCCGGCCATATTGCTTGAAGGAAGTACTTGCACTTGCAGCGCCGAGCGTCCTGACGTGCTGGTCTTGCCTTTTTGGGTAGGTGGTGTTGCAACGGTGAGCTAGAGCGCTGGAGCACATGGCCAGGGCTTTTCTTCCTTCCCCCAACCCACCCACTAAGCAACGCCATTGTTGACTATCCAAGGGCCACGGGCCTCTGGGAAAAAAATCCGGGGTAGGGCACGCCGTCCCGTGCTAAAATTTAGAGGCCCCTAAAATGCGGGGTGCCAACTCTAAAACTTAAGCGACGAGAATTGGATGAAAACCACCCGACGCCATTCTCTCTCCCCCCCCTCGCCTCTTCCTTTTCTTCGCAGGCACATTGCGAGACGGAATTTCAAGATGCTCAGAGCCTTGGAGAAACAGGGCCATGCTCTCTCATTGGAACGCATATCACCTAGGGGGCCGCTGTGACGCCCAGTCTGCTCTGTGCCCCCGCCCCCTCTTCGATTGCCAGCTGCAGGCCTTGGCCTTGGCCCGGGCTGTCAGCCAAGCATGTCATCTGTCACGACCCATGGCGACAGGGACGGCGCAAGACAGGCCTCTCGCCCCGGCCCGAGCGGCAGTCTTGTCGCAAGCCTCCCAGCGTCGGTGGCTAATTATTTCCCACCGTCAAGACAGCAATGTGCAGGACAGCCATGTGCAAGGTAGCCATGTGCAAGGCAGCCATGGCCCATGAGTCCACTCGACCAACTGGGCAATACTCGCGATCTCGCTCCGCCTCCAATCCGACACCCCTTCCTCTGTCCTGGGACCAAGGTACCGGACCCAGTCGTCCCGGCCAACTCTTTCGGTACTTTGCTCGGCGCCTCCCTCGCCCTGGCGGGCCAAATTTAGCTGCATCCCGCTGCAGCGCACTGCAACAAGGCCGCATGTGCTGGGCATGCTCTCTGTAAGCCCGCATTCCAAACCCACCACAAACCGAATAGCTGAGCCTTCGCCCACCGTTTCTCACCCACCCATTCCTGCTGAACAAGGAAAGGCCGTCAATCACCACCGCCCTCCATCGTACGAACCACCTGCTCCCTCTCCGCATTCACAAGGAACCGGCGTGTCTCCCGTCTCATTCCCGAGGCTCGTTCGGCTGGTCCACTGTCCACTGTCAGAAACATGCAACAGGAAGCTCTTTCCCGGGGTTTTCGATTGACTTGTCTCTTTGGGACTCGTCATGGCGTGTCCTTGGCCGGTTCCTTTTCGTTTTTCCTCTGCCTATTGTGGCTAAAGAACAAGCCATGGACGAAGATTGCTTCACTCAATTTTTTCTTCTTCTTCCCTCATTGACATGTGCACAGCCCTGATGACATTGACCTTGATAGATCTTGTAGCCCACGTGCTAGTCTGGGACCAGGGCAAGTCTGCATCTGGGTATCTCACCGGAGCGCAAAAGTAAAAATCGGACTAATCGAATTTGTCGAACAAGGCCCTGAGGCAAGTTGAGTAATGCCATCTATTCATCTCCGTCGTTATTGTTGTCCACCAATAAAAGTTCTCCAAACGAAAAAAAGAAAAGCCAAAAAAAAAAAAGAAGTAATCAACTGCGCCCACTATTTACAAGTTGTATCCCATGCTCGTGTCAAGACTCGTGCCCGTAAACTCATCTCCTGTGCTAATAATGTACGCTGCCAAATGCACGAACAATCTCCAGTCACGCCATACCTCCCAACATGTGCCTGTGAGGGCCCGGTCTTGATGCAAATCGTAGCCACCTGGCTCAAAAGTAGAAAATCGTAATCCGCTAGTGAGAAACTCGCTCCGAATGGGGATGCGTCAAAGCAAAACATTTCTCCGCCACTCTTGCCCACCTCTGTGACTACACCACCACACCCACAGGAGAACCTTCGCTGAGACAGCGCTTCTTGGCGCTCAGCGCTGGCTCATTCTCCTCGTCCTCCTCGAAACTGCCGTTGAGAACTTCTGAGAGGACCTTGCGCTTTCGGCCGGTGCCCTCATGCTTCTCGGGGTCTCTCTCCCAGGTCTCAATCTCGTCACTGTTGAATTGGCCCACCAGGTCGTGACCCAATGCCTTGCCGAGCCGTTCCCGCAGGCCCAAAATCGGCCAGATAGGAACCCGTGCATACTCAATCTTGATGCCGGAGACCGCGGCCTCGTCATCGCCTGGCGGTGCGCTGAATGGGTCGTGGAACTTTTCGAGAAACTCCTTCGTTATGTGCCCTGTATACACAATGAATTCAGACGTCTCTGTGTCGTGCGTGAGGATTCGAAGCGTCACGTTTTGGAAGTTGGGGCTGGGCGGAATGCCCTTCTTGGGGCCTATCGGAGTGTCTCTCCTGGGTGATGGCGCGGGCGCTGGGTAGAAGTGCTTTTGCGCCATGGCCAAAAAGATGCCCACGAAGTGCGCGTCCTGATCTGGGTTTGACGGCACGAGCAATCTTGCTCGGAGTTGCTGCAGGCGATACACGGGTTCATTCCAACCCCTCCCTGGCCCGGGCGCCACTCTGAACAGATTCTTTCGGATGGAAGCAAGCTGGCTTTTGCCAATGTAGCAGACCATAGGCAAGTTGGCGGGACTTTGTGAAGGGGTGCACGGGAACACGGGCGCGCCAAACGATTCAGCTGGCCTCGTCGACACCGACCGAAACGATGAATATGACGATTTTGTCTCGTCCGAGGGGAAGTTCCACATGATTTGCGCGCGCACGGCATCTCTGTACACGCGACCTCCAAAGTATAGGTGAAGCTCGGGGAGGTAGTGGGGTTTGCCAAAGGGCTCGGGCCACAACGTCATGAGGACCGTCTTGACCGCGTTGGAGCAGAGGATCGGATGCATGGTGTCTGGGAGAAGTATCTGGGTAAGGGAGTCGCTCAGCGTCATAATAGTGTGCGACGGCCGCAAGTGGCCCTTGGATGGTGGTGAACCAGGCATCGAGGCAGGGCGAGGGGTATCGCAAGCAGGCAGTTCCTCCCATCTTGCTCCGAGCAGTTGTGCGTGCATGTCGGTCCAGCAGATTGGGCGCACGAAGAGCGAGGTACCGGAATTCTGATGGAAGATGTCGAATAGGGAGTTCTTCGCCGGGCGATAAATGCGACGTCGATGTTTCTTGGGGAGCGAGGCTTGCGGTTGGGAGGTTGCGGGTGTCGGGCTGGAGGACGCCCCGCTACCAGAGGAGCGGGGAGTCGCCATGTCTAGCAGGTTGCGCAGCTGCTTAGCGAAGCTGCCTTTGCTGAAGAGGCTGGTGTTGAGGAGGTGTTAGCGACTTGGTGGTGTTGAAAGGAGACGAGGGGCGCGTCGTGGGGATGCTCCGGCGCAGGTGGGTATAAGGGAAAAAGCCAGATGACGGGGAGGGTCCCGCAGGGTGCGCGCGCACACTTACTCAAATACAAGCATGGGCTGACGGATCGATCGGTGGCGCTTCACTCAATGCTTGTGTCTCTGCCTAGAATCAGGTTGTTGGTGTTTATGTTTGTGCCCTGGTTCCTACTTGATTCAATCTCATTAACACCCTTCCACCTCCAGACGCGCCCAACGATCCCTGTTTATATCCAGCACAAGTTTTAGGACTAGCGGCTGGCACGGGCTTGGGTTACGCCCTTGTCACGGCGGGAAAAAAAAAAGGGGCCGTCAGCACCGGCCGCCGTAGATTCTGCGCAGATGGATGCAACCTTAAATAAAAAGGAAAAAAATTCTGCTCAGGAAGATTTCGCGAGACCGCAGAGGGGGGATGACGGATGATGGATGACGAATGACGGAGATTTTTTTTGGGAGCGGGACAAGGGCGACACCTTTGAAGGTCGGTGAAAACGCAAAGAGGAGGCGATGGGGCCGTGCAGCTGAAACCGTCACAAGCAGGCGGCGACCACCACTTTGACGCTGGCCCGGCTCTTGGTCACCTCGACATTCACATTTTTTGACACCCAGCACAGCGTTTTGTCCGTCAAGTGGGCCCCCAGGCGGCAGACCGGACCAAACATGGCAAACAGGAGGGCAGCATTAGACAGCCACGCACCCTTGGTACACCCACCCAATTACCGAATTGAGACATCCCGGTGCAGAGGAAGAAAAAAAGACGCGTGCGCGACTTTGCCACGTCCTACTCGCTTTGCCACGGGTGGAACCGGCGCGACACTGAAGCGTACTCACGTGAGGTTTCTGGTGGGGCCAGGCAGCCACCAATGCGCTTGCAGCATCCACATTCGTACGTATATCCGATATGACTAAGACCCAAAGGCAGCAAAGCCACTCCCGTCCCACCTCCAAAGTTCCCATGGCCGTGCTCTGTTGTGGCCTGATTCCGCACCAACACGAGCTCTCCTTGCCATAAGGCATCAACTTGCCGCCAACCAGCCTCGTTTGCCCCACACCATTGACGACAGCTTCGTGAGCTGCGGCAGCCCCGCCAGTGACGAGCGCATCCGTAGCCCAACTGCGACTTGACCTTTGCACCACATCAAGCAGCTTTACTGTGCGATTTCGCCATCCGCTGTTCAAGATGCCCGTATGCCGTCCCCAATCCCAATCACGCTGCCATTGCCGAATCACATCGCCTCCCCCCTTCTCGCCGTTGCGCTGCCGGTCGCCTGCTCTCCGCTACTCCTGGCTCCGCATCCCCCGACATAATCAGCCTCCTCCTCGCAGCTAACCAGCATCCCAGGCATACAACTCCGTCTTCAACTCAGACCCCAATGTCCCCCGCCTAGTCGGCAACTTCCCTCTTCTCCCCCTCCGCACCAAGACCCGCGGCCCGGCCTATGCCCTGCCCATCCCATCCCCGCCGCTCCCGGCCAACGAGTCGCCCGACCCTGACAGCGAGAGCTACGACATCCTCGATGAGGTCCTCGCCCTCTTCCGCGCCAACACCTTCTTCCGCAACTTCGAGATCCAGGGCCCCGCCGACCGCCTCCTCGTATACGGAATCTGGTTCGTCAGCGACTGCTTGACCAAGATCCGTCCCACGGCCTCAGCCCGTGACGCTCAGAAGGATGTTCTAAACCTCGCCCTCGACCTTAACTTTGCCATCCCCGGCGACCCAGGCTGGCCTCTCAACCAGGTGAGTTTGTCTGCAGATGGACGCAACCCCCCTCCCCCGCAACACGGGGATTGGCCCCGGCGGCGGCATGTGTCCGGTGACTAACGACTTCCATCTAGATGTACGAGCCCCCCCGTGACAGGCAAGATGCCGAGCTGCTCAAGCAGTACCTGTCACAGGTCCGACAGGAGTTGGCCGTCCGATTATTGGCAAGGGTATATGATGAGGACGAAACCAAGCCCAGCAAGTGGTGGCTTAGTTTCACCAAGAGAAAGTTCATGGGCAAGTCGCTGTAGGCGATGGCAGGACAGGGGAGACGATATTAGAAGGCTACTATGAAAGCGCAAGTTTGAAGAGCTGGCACAAAAGATACTTTACATTTTTTTTTCTTTCTTCGTCCAAGCTGCACCTTTGTTTCCTGTCATGTTTGCAACGCTTCTGGCAACGGAGTTGGCGCAGGTCCAGGTCTATTCAGGGGTATCATGGTGTGTGGTGTGTCCTGACTGACTGTACGTGTGTCTAAGAGAAATGTTCCGACACGCTTCCTAGCCACGTCTTTTTAAAGCTGAAAACATTCCTCGTCCTTTTTTTTTCCCACCCTTAAGCCTCCACCTTTCTCCTCTTGAACTTACCCCTCGCCTCGATTTTGCCTTCCACGGGGACCGCTCTCCAACCCGTGAGCAGGAAGCCATCCGCGCCACCCCGGCCCATCATGAACGGGTGNNGCCATCGCCTCGCGCGGCTGCTCTGAATGCTAACTCCCAGGAGCAGAGTTGGGTTGAGGGGAAACTCGGCGGTGCTCTCCCAGTGCTCGAGCTCCTCGGGTGTTTTGCCCTCCGTCTCAGGAGGGGGGTTGGACACCCAGGCGGCACGGCGTGCGACGCTAAAACAATCGGCCAGCTCCGTCAGAGGCTCAATGGTTGGTGAGTAGATTGCGACCGGAGCGCCACCCGCGAGAAGCGGCAGTGTGTGACGCATGATGGAGATGGGCTCCATGGTGCTGGCAACAGCGAGGCCAGAGAACCCGCCCTCACGCGTCGCATCCACCACGTGCCGGATGCGCGCCCAGCGCCGGCGCTTGCGGTGGTAGTTGCCACGGCGGTTCGTCTTCCACGAGGAAATCTCCTCGGGTGTCGCCTCCGGGGGCTTGCTGGTGTAGGCATCGTCCTCATTGGGCGAGAGGAGCTGGAGCCACGAGATGGGCAGCAGGTTGGTGGCCAGGGGGTGATACGGGTAGGGCTGGTTGGGGTTGGTGCTGTCGTAGTTGAAGTATTTGAGGAGGGCAAGGCTGGGCTGGGTGTTTCCATGGATGAGCGTAATGGTATTTGTTGAGACGTAAGGCACGTCAAAGTCGCCTTTTCGCGGGTTCGGCCGCTTCTTTTGCTGATCTTGGGCCTGGGTTGGATCAGCAGCCTCCAACTTGTCCTGCTGTTCCTGCCCTTCCTCCTGCTGTGTTTCCGTTTCCATGGCCGCGCCGGATTCCACGGGCGCTCCTTCAGACGCCTCAGTAGGGTGCTCGTACTCGGACGATGATTGGTGAAGAATATCCATCCTTTCGGCCATGGCAGCAACCAAGAGACCGCCGGTATCGTCCACCACCAACCATCTACCGCCTTGCGCCTTGACACCGTCCTCGGAGGGGGCGCTGCTAAAGTGCACATCCGCCCAGCATCCCACCAGGGCCATCAGCTCCTGTCGCATATCCAGGATCCTGGACGAATCCTTCTGCTCGAGCAGCCACTGTGCCAGCTGAGGCACATCAAGCGGCAAAACTGTGAACCGGCGGATATATTTTTTGGTCTTGAGCAGCTTGTATTTTGCCAGGGAGTACTCCGTCTTCTCGTCAATGGCAGTGTGCGAGAGCAGAAGCTTTGCGATCAGATCTTTACCCGCCGCCGTGCCCTTCCGCTTGAGCTCCTCAATCTCCTCGTTCGACAAGGTCTGGCGCGCACTGTCGTCGATTGTTTCCCGGTTGGATCGAACAACGACGTTCCCGCTTTCGTCCACCAGGGTGAGCTCCTCCCCGTCAGCAGGGGCAATGACATCGTCTCCCTCGGCCGCCTCTGCGCTCGTGTCGGCCAGGATGTCGGCGTTAAGCTCCTTGGCGGGAACAACACGCAGGCGTGAAAAGTTTTCGCCCTCGCGCTTATCCTGGACCTCGTAGGTGAAGTGGAACGGCCGCTCGATTATGAGGTTGGTCGGGAACGAGCCATACTTGCCCAGCGAAATGGTCCTGGGCGCATGGTTAGACAGGGCGACGGGCCATGGGTGGCGGGGGGGGCTCACGTATTTGGGACGACCTGCAGGACTCGCATGTTGTCATTTGGGAGTCGTAGGACAACCCATTGATTGGGCTGGACCGTTTCTGGAGTCATTTTGGGCCAGTGGTTGAGGAAGCCGTGTTTGCGGTCCAGCCATGACGGAAAAAACTAAAGAGGCGCTTCACCACGGCCAGCCCCGCCATGGGAGCTTCCCCACATTGGCTCACCTAGGCGACGAATGCGGCATAGCGCGACGACCCTGCGCCAACCCACCCTACAGGGCGTCGTCCTTGTCTTGGCGATCAACTGTTGATATTCTTATCTACGGAAATACATGCTTTAATGTTGAGAGAAAATGAGCAAAGAGATGGAGTAAAAAGTATAAAAGTCATACTATAGAGATATTTAAATATATAGACACTAGACCCATAACTCGTTGAAGCACAAATAATGACTGGACTGGGAGCAGGCCGTATAAATGCTAAAACTTCCATCACCCGGGTCGTATACCTTCATCATCATCAACTCATAAAGTACCCACGAAACCGGGTAAGAAGAGAAAAAGGA